>OY757549.1:18143529-18223529 GCA_963584105.1 Alviniconcha strummeri
TGTATTCTTGTTTGACGTATTGAGTGTTGCTGTGTTTGTCGTCAGGGACGGATTTGTAAAAAAAGCCGACTTGTGCTTAAATCTTTATTGTTGTGTAATAAAGTACTCTCTCTCTCTCTCTATCTCTGTCTCTCTCTCTCTCTCTCTGTCAAATACCGTTGCTAAGGGCTGGTGCGTTCTGACAAAGTGAACTTAATCATCACCACTGTCGGACGGCGCGGGTTCGATTCCGATAAGAACGGATGGATTTTTCACTGTTAAACGTTTTGCCTTTGTCTTCTTTGCATAATTATATTATTCATTGCAGAACGCTTCATGCTTTTTTGAAGGGTAGGGCGCTCCAGAACGGTTAAAAAAAAAAAAAAAAAAAAAAATGCCATTGTACGTTATGACCAAATCACTGAGACAGTACAAGATTTGCTGGATTTATCATGATTTTTGTGTGTGTTTTTCTTCTGATCCCGAAGGCTGGCAGGGACCAGCAGATATCCGGCAGCCAAAGCAATCTCCCCAACGAGTCCGGCACGCAAGCTTCCATGTCGTACGCCAACTCAGTGCTCTCCCCTGGCCACGGGACGCTGTCGAGCACGGACCCCACGCCACGAGACGGCGCTCACGTCGTGCCGGTGACGTCACTCTCCTGGCAGGCGCTGCGGAACGTTGACGAGGACGACGACGACAGCCTGTGCCTCAACACACCCAGGACCCCGCGGACCCCGCGAGAAGACCTTCGCGCTCTCGGCTTTGACCCCACGTCCACGATGCCTTCTGTGGGCTCTGACGACGAGCATGGCGGCTACAGACTTTTGGCCGAGACGCCTTCCCCTCGACCCGACACCCCGTTTCACAAGCAGCTCGCCCCGCAGTCCCTCAAGAACCTGCGGCCCAACCTGATGTCCCGGGAACTCGTCGTGGACGAGGCCGTGGAGAACGGTGACAGAACTCCCTCCGAGGACAGGATGAGGCTCGCGGGCGGCACGGCTGACCTGCCCACGGAACCAGGAGCCAAGCAGCGGAAGAAGAGGATAAACAAGGCCCCGAGAGACATCTCCAACGCCACTGGGATTCAGCGTGTGTCGCTGGTGGGCCACGAGGAAACGAACCTCAGGGACGGAGAAGGCGGCTTGTACGCCAGAGACAATCAGGCCTTTGTGGGCAGCGAGTCGCCGGACGCTCCCTTCAGGCATTTGAGAAACATTGACACGGTGAAGTACACCCCCATCAAGGGCCTGAAAGACAAGAGAAACGCCGGCCAAAAGGCGTTCCCTTACACGTCGGAACTCCTCGATTTCGTGGGCGAAGCCAAGAAGAGCAAGACGAGTTACAGCCTAGTGGACCAGGACGCCCTGCGCGGGGGCGAGGCGAAGAAGAAGAAGAAATCCGCCGTCCAGAAGAAAGCGGAGGACATGCTGTTCGCCCCTCGCTTCAGGCTCGGGGATGATCGCCAGGACAGGAACTGCCTGTCCGACAACGACATCGGCGACGACGACCTCGGCGACATGGAACCCGACAGCGTCATGTCCGACGTGGAGGGAGTGGCCTCGCCTCGGCTGATCCCCGTCAAGAAAACGGACCGAACCGTCTCCGTGGACCGAACCGTCTCCGTCGACCCGCCCCAGTCCCCGAGAAGCGACCCGGACACCGACTGGGAAATCACCGACTGCGAGCTTGAGGAAGACGCGAAGAAGGTGGACGGGCCCAAAGTCCTGTCAGGAGCCAAAGGAGCTCAGCAGCTTCGAGCGAGCAGCGCTCAGAAGACGAGAGAGCCTTCGGCGGAAGCACGGAGACGAGGAGGAGTGCAGAACGATTCCAGGAGGAGATACATCGCGCTCAACAGCCTGCGACGCAAAGCCAACCAGCTGGCACTGCAGGCGGAGCTGAGGAAGCAGAAGCGACCCGAGTCCTCATCCGGCTCCCGCCTCGAGGTCCTTGAAGTTTGACCACGTCCGCCTCCTAGGAACTTCATTCGGGACAGCAATAATGATGAGTATGCACGTCGTGGTGAGTATGTACACTCAAGAACTACCGCCGCTTGTTGTGTCAGCTCTCCCGCTAGGTCTGATCCGTGGAGTTAGGAAATTTCGGGATCAGCCTGGTGACGAACTGTCCAGCTGGGAACTCTAGGACATGCTAAGTATCGCCATACTTACTGTCTGAGAGTGCGGGTCGTCGTGACCGCCCTCACACATCTGCTTTCAAGCCCTCACCCAAGACAACGGATCTGAGAGGTTAGCATGACAACACTTCCACGACAGCCGTCTGTGGGACTACTCTTTAACTGACGTTCACGAACCGTCAACATTGCTCTGAGAAGACCTGTTTGTGATCTGCCGTTGCGTCCACAAAGAAGGAAACAGACACTGGATGTGTAACTAGACCTGAACGTGATTTATCTTCGTGTGATCAGCAGTGAGGAAACCATACATATTGTGACGTTTGCGGTAAACAGATAGCATCTGACATTTGGATCAATATGTTATTTACTATTTACTGACATTGTTCAGTCGAAGTCAAGCGTTGTGACGACAGAATTCATCAACCTGAGTATAGTCATTGACCTCTTGCCAGTTTCAGAGTTGTGCTTCGTCCCGTGTCCCCGAGATACGGACATTGTTCACATTCATTATCCCATAGTCTTCCTATGTCACCAGTATAATATACACAGGCATTGTCCACAGTCGTTATCCCACGGTAACCCCATGGATATTGCTCCGTGGTCTTTTTTTCCATGTCACCCATATACAGGGGCATTGTTCAGTCATTATCCCACGGTAACCCCATGGATATTGGCTCGTGTGTTTTTTTTTTTTTTATGTCACCCATATACAGGGGCATTGTTCACAGTCATTATCCCACGGTAACCCCATGGATAGTGCCCCGCCCGTGGTCTTCCCATCTCAGCTATATACTCGGACATTGTTCACGGTCATTATCCAAATGAAGTCGATTATCCAAGTGACGAGAAACACGGACATTGTTCATAGTCATTATCCAATGGTTTTCCCCATGTCACCGATACACACGGATATTGTTCACAATTATAATTATCCCATCGTCTTCCCATGTCACCGAGACACATGGACATTGTTCACAATCAGTACATCATGGTTCACAATCAGTACATCATGGTCACCGATATACACGGATATTTTCACATAATTATCCCATGTCTTCCCATGTCACCGATATACACGGATATTGTTCACAGTCATAATTATCCCATCGTCTTCCCATGTCACCGAGACACATGGACATTGTTCACAGTCAGTACCTCGTGGTCTTCCTATGTCACCAAAATACACGGACATTGTTCACAGCCAGTACATCATGGACTTCCCATGTCACCGATATACACGCATATTGTTCACAATCATAATTATCCTGTAGTCTTCGCATGAAACCGAAACACACGCGCATTGTTCACAGCCAGTCCATCATGGTCTTCTCATGCCACCGATGTGCACGCATATTGTTCACAATCATAATTATCCCGTAGTCTTCGCATGAAACCGAAATACACGGACACTGTTCACAGCCAGTACATCATGGTCTTCTCATGCCAGCTAGAAGCAAGGACACTGTCCACGGTCATTATTCCGTGGTCTTTCGATGTCAACGAAATACACGGACATTGCTCACAGTCTTATCCCGTGATCTTCCCATGTTAATAATAATAAAAATAAATAATTCTTATAAAGCGCTGTTCTTTAACCAGAGTTAAACTCACTGCGCTGTACAAACATCTTATCACAAAAACCACATTAACATACATTTCAGCAAACAAAACCTTAATTATTATAGCTTTAATTACCGTTATCGCCTAGCGAACAACACACACACACACACACACACACACACACACACACACAGAGAGAGAGAGAGAAAGAGAGAGAGAGAGAGAGAGAGAGAGAGAGAGAGAGAGAGAGAGAGAGAGAGAAATTCTACTGTCTCCCAAATTTTCCTTTGTAAAACTACAAGCACCTTAAAAGTGTAGCAGAAAAAGAGAGAAGGGGCATATATATTATCAAGAAGGGAATGAACATCAAAACATACATAAAAATAAAAAATAAAAAAAATAAAAAAATAACCAACACAAAACGAAGCAGAAAAAGACAATTTCCAATAACAGAGAGAGAGAGAGATGGGGGGGGGGGGGGGGGGGGGGCGGCCCAGAGGGACAGCGCTCCTCTCGAAAGCCAAAGGTTAAACATGGTTGAGTGTGCATGATCACCACATGGATGGGTGACTGTTATGTGCTAGGCTTTCTCCCAAGATTTCTCTGGAATCAGAATCCGTGCATACTCTGCAAAAGTCTTTTGCATGAGACTATATATATAAACTCAGGTCACTCACAGTGCATACATAAAAATAAAAAAAATAAAAAATAAAAACTTGCACGTTTAAATCCTGTAGTCCATTGCAGACTTTGGTGGTTTATGGAAATACCCATATAACCCAGCATGCACCAAAAGTGTCAGACTCTTCAAAATGTTGAAGATTAAGAAGAAGAAGAAGGAAGAAGGACACTTTTGTAAATATATCTATAGGGCTTCTGAAGAGAAAAAATATGAGTAGTGAGACAAGAAACAGAGAATGGCCACGTGCAACATAAAGAAACAACGAACTGTTATGGAACTCTGCTTTATTTGTCACACGCTTTTCTGATGAACCTTTTTGTGCCTTTATTCCTTTCATTCTTTTTAACAAAAACACAATTTAATATTTGATATATCTACCATTGAGCTTGATAATTATGCTTTTCATCATATGGCTGTCAATAGGACCTCATTACACTGGAGTAAGTGTTGCTGCACCAGAAAAATCATTTCAACATTCTGTAAGTTACATTGTAAAATTTGCATTTGTGATTACAGATTAGTACAGGTAGCATCAAATATCTGAAGTGAATAAAAGGTCTCTGAAAAACACACCAACAAGACCCCTAAATCTATAGAAACTTGGCAATTTTCAGTCCAGTCCATGATTCAGTTTACTGAGTGTGCATCTCATCACATGAACAGGTAGAGAGAGAAAAAAAATATACAAAGAGATCTAAAGATCAGTCAGTTTAATTTAATGTTAATGTCCTGCCAAAAACACAGTTTTACTTTTTAAACACTAAGTCAGTACACATTTGTGACTCTTCTCATGACTGAAATTGCCCTGATGGTTGACCGGGTACGAAAACTAATTATCTATTCCATGATCCAAACACAAAAAGGTTCAAACGAATGCTTATTTATTTTAACACAGACACACAGCATGCAAATTTTCGGGGAAATCCCCTTTATCAAGCCACAAAACGACACTTAAACAGATAAACGGTCAAAAATGATTGAAAAATGAAAGAAAAAGACTCATCTTGTATTGGTTAAATTCTTACAGCTTCTTTGGTGTTTGGAAGATTGTGTTAAAATAAATAAGCATTCGTTTGAACCTTTTTGTGTTTGGATCTTGTTTCAGAATGCTAGCAGTCATTCAGTTTCAAATTTTTTAATATATATATATAAAAAATAAAAATAAAAATCTATTCCAGGACTAAATCTATACTCAAGTCAGATAGATATTTGGCTGTTTTTACATCCACTGAACCATTTCAATTGCATCAGGGTGAAACAAAGCATAAAACTACCCCAAAATATTAAAACAACCACAACAAACCTCACTAAACTGTTCACACAAGTAGAACATATACATTAAAATGACATGTTTCAAAAAGGCAGCCCCTGCGATATTGCTCTTGTGTACAACAGCACATAAACCTATGAGTAGCTGGTGACATTCTTGCTTCCATCTGAGTTTTGAATACAAGATTATTATTTTTCTTAATTGAAAAGGAAGTAAAAAGGAATTACAAACATCATTAAAAACAATTTTGTAAACAAAGTTGCATAACAGCCAATAGTACCAGTGTCATATATGGCAACATACGGCAGATATGCATGTCCACTTATCATCTTCTAGCCAGTTCAAATGAAACAAAGGCCACGCAAAAAAGCCTGTCTTTTGGAAAAACAAACTTTGACAAAGTTTCTGGAATGTAGCCAGTGGAAATTGAGTCAAGAGCAGAAAAACGAGAAGACAGAGCAAAAGGACAAGACAGAATAACAAGACAGCAGGTAAGGGGAAGACAGAGAGCAAAAGGACAAGATAGAACTTAATAATACGTAACTCTTAATACGTAACTAGACTGGCTCAAAGCACTTCACAATTCAAAACAAGGATGGACATCAGAATCAATACATGAAATGTGCATACATAAAAAAATTAGGAGAAGACAGAGCCAGAAACGTTAGTTAGTTCCTGTATTTAAACGCTCCGTCAACTGCATATGGTCCCCAGTAAACATGCCGGATCTGATTTGCATCTGGGCCGGATCGGCTGGGAAGCATTGGCTAGAAGCGGGCCAGATGATTCCTGCACACTGGCTTTCTTCTGGACCAGATCCGTTTGGCCAAAACCTGGCACAATCAGCCAGAACTAAATCAGACCTGAGCTGGTTTTGTATAATATTATCCGGGACATCTGTGGAAGAACGGAACCGAGTCTAAAAGTGGGAAATTGGTAGCGGCCCGGTTGCATCCTGCCAGAAACCGGGCCAGATGATTCCTGCACACCAGCTTGCTTTCAGACTAGATGAGTTTAGCCAAACCCTGGCCAGGCCATCCAGATCGGATCCGGGCCGATTTTGCACAGTATGGCCCATGCCTTTTTGTAAAACAGGAACTGAAAACGATGCGGGAAGTCAGATCCAGCATGCACAATCCGGCCCGATTCTGGCTGCACGCTGGCCGTAATGGCCATGACTGGCTGTAACCAAAACGCTTCCGGAACAGATCCGGCATATTTACTGGGGTCACCTCTGGATGAATCATACATTTGAAATTCTTTTACACCAGTTTGCAAGTCACCATATCACAGGGTTGTCTGATACACTGTTAGCGTTATAACATTAAAAACCAGCCTATCTATCAGTGCACAATAACACAAGTTTTGGCACCTATTTACATTCTGTAGGCACTCACCATGAGAACCTGCTAGAAGATTAAAAACCAGCCATTCATCTATCTATCATTACACAATAACACAAGTTTTGGCACCTATTTACATTCTGTAGGCATTCACCACAGGAACCTGCTTAAATCGCTTGTGACTATGAGCAGGTTGATCTGTTTTATTCCGCCAGCCCGCAAGGGAAACTGCATTAGCCAAAACTAACAGTTAAAAAGCTGGGAGAGGATTTGGAGAGAACAAATGATGGTGGATGGCCCGGGAAGGTCGAAATTTGGACACGGGAGAAATTGCTGGCAGTGGGTGAAGCATGCGTGGCTTTATTTTGACCTACTCCAGGCCTTAAAGGGAGACCATTTGTCAGGTCTGGCTTCTCAACAGGGAAGTGGAGGGCAGGTGGGTGGGTGGGGGGGGGGGGGTGTCTGCATCTGCATTTCCAAACTGCAGGTAGAGCAAAAGTACTAGACCAAATAAAAAGACAGCAGGCAGACAAGTGGAATCAAATGACAGCCCTGGGATTCCAGACAGGCGGAAGACAGACATCCCAACCCCTACTCACCACCTCCCTTTACAGGATACTCAAGTCAAATAAACTCAATCAACACAACATGGGAATTACCCCTCCCATGTACAACAAAGGAAACAAAAGCTGGAATGGCTATAACTGTTCCTAATGAGGCAATTGTAAAAAAAAACACTAGAGCTCTGGCTAAGTAATCCATCAGACATCCTTTCATGTCCTGCTGTTGGGATAAAAAATAAAAAATAAATATTAAAAGTGCATAAGGAGTACATCAAAAACTATAAATGTCTATACAGATATCACAGTCCCCAATCCCCCCACCTGATATGTGTTAATGAACGGCCAGCCTGTTCTAAATATATAACAATTTCAACCCTGCGTAATTATTATGGAGCATATTTATGTTGTGCAGGCTTCCAGCAGTGGGAACTGGCTTGTAATGATGAGCAGGATGATCTACTTCATTCTGGTCCACAGTGAAATTGTAAACTACACCCAATACAAAATCCACAAACAAGGGAGCTAATTAGCGCTTGAAATACGTAAGACAAGTAAACAACAAAGACCTGAGTCGCCTACGGTAATTCTCACCTGGCGTGAGTGTAAATACAAGGTACATAAACTCCACCAGAAGTACATCCTCAGCTCTGGTGGATTTTTTGTAAATACACGGTACATGAACTCCACCAGAGTTGAGGATGTACCTCTGGTGGACTTTATGTACCTTGTATTTATTTACATGCATGCCAGGTGAGAGTTACCATAGGCAACTCAGGTCTTTGTTGTTGTACTTGTGTTACGTACTATGAATGCTAATTAACTCCCTTGTTTGTTGATTCTTCATGAGTGCTCTGGGCCTCGTTCTGTTTCAGATTTTTTACACCCAATGCAACAACAACATATATATATGTAATCATAATGGGCAGTGAATTTGGAAAAGAAGAAGAAAAAGAGAGAGAAAAAAAGTTTAATGAAGTGTGCAGGGAGAAATTAGTCAAACCGAATTTTGGGCAGAAGGCTAAGCTTACAAGGCTATGTCTGGATCTACTCCAGGCTATATAAAAAGAAGGAACAAAAGTGTTTGTTTTTTTCCACAGTGTCTATAAACATGTACTTAAGTAAGTGAATGAGTGAGTGAGTGAGTGAGTATTTGTGTGCAAGTTGTGTGTGTGTGTGTGTGTGTGTGTGTGTGTGTGTGTGTGTGTGTGTGTGTGTGTGTGTGTGTGTGTGTGTGTGTATGTGAGTTTGCATGTGTGCATGCGTGTGCATGTGTATGCTGATCAGTGTGTATGTCGTTAGTGTCATTTGTAAAGCACTCTGGCTCCCACCTTATGTGGAAGACAGACACTGTACAGATCCTCTTTATTATTTTTACTACTTAATGATATCAGATGGACCAAGTACAGTACATATACACAAATGAAAGTAAAGAAAAGAAAGTGTGCACAATAAAAAGAAAAGAAACGAAAAAAGAAAAAAAAAAAGCCCACATAAAAACAGCAACAAAAACAACAAATCCTCTCTGCTTTGAAACAACTTGGAAGGAATGTTTGAGAGGAAAAAATGCTACCAAGACTAAGTACAACTCAAATCTGACAAAATAAATACTTAAACACATAAACGATGAAATGAAGTGTTGTGAACAGTGACAAGATGCAGTGTACGCACATCCACCAACCTACACACACACACCTCCTACCCACCCCGCAACCACCACTACCACCACCATATACCATAGGAACACAAAATATCAAATCTCCACAAGCACAAATGCTACGAAGTATCTAAAGGAACAGTGATGATTAAGAGGTGAAATACCAGTAGGAAAAAAAGGAACGTTCAATGAAATCAAAACAGAAAAAAATCAAAAAGGAAAAAAGGTAATGTATCAAATAAACCAATTAAAGCACACACTTTCCTTGTTGGTATCATGGTCAGTGAAACTGAGCACAAACCAGGAAGATAAAACAAGACAAGCACATACACAGAATATGAGCTGATCAAGATTTCTCAAGGACAGGACTCTTTTACAACTGAAGGATACACAATGACCTCAAGTAGCACAAACTGATGGGGACCAGCAAACTTACCAAGTGGTAACTTCAACATGTAACAACTTAAATACCCCAGTTTCCAATGAGGAATAACACAGCTTGGCTGATGATCAACAGGCATGAATGTAAACATCCCAGAGTTTCCATCAATGAACAACAGACTAACCACTGATGAACATGCTCCAGCTTAAACACCCCAGAGTTTCCACCAATGAACAACAGACTAACCACTGATGAACATGCTCCAGCTTAAACACCCCAGAGTTTCCATCAATGAACAACAGACTAGCCACTGATAAACATGCTCCAGCTTAAACACCCCAGAGTTTCCATCAATGAACAACAGACTAACCACTGATGAACATGCTCCAGCTTAAACACCCCAGAGTTTCCATCAATGAACAACAGACTAACCACTGATGAACATGCTCCAGCTTAAACATCCCTGAGTTTTCATCGAGGAACAACAGAGACTGATTGCTGATCAACACACTCCAACATAAACACCCTGGAGTTTCCACTGAGGATCAACACAGCTTGACCGCTGATCAACATGCTCCAGCTTAAACACCCCTGAGTTTTCATCGAGGAACAACAGAGACTGATTGCTGATCAACACACTCCAACATAAACACCCCGAGTTTCCACCGAGGATCAACACTGCTTGACCGCTGATCAACATGCTCCATAACACTCAAGAATTTCCACCGAGGATCACCACAGCTTGACCACTGATCAACATGAACCAACAGAAACACCTGAGAGTTCCCACCAAGGAATACTGTTTGACCGCTGATAAACATGTACCAACTGATTTAAATGGCCCAGAGTTTCTGCTGAGGAACAATATAGCTTGAGCATGATCAACACCAGTTTGACCATCAGTCAGTGTTTGCCTATATAAACACCATTACAGTTTTCAAAAGTGTGCATTCATAACCTTCCTCAAAGTTTCCACCAAGGAAAAACACATTCTGACTACTGACCAATGCTTACCAGCAGGCATAAACGCCCTCGGAGTTTCCACCAAGGACCAACACAGCCTGACCACTGATCATTTTGCTTGCATAAAACGCCCTCAGAGTTTCCACCAAGGAACAACACAGCCTGACCACTGATCATTTTGCCTGCATAAAAGCCCTCAGCGTTTCCACCAAGGTACTACACAGCTTTACCACTTATCATTTTGCCTGCATAAACATTCTCCGAGTTTCTACAAAGGAACAATCAAATTTGAAGATCAATCAATGTTTGCCTGCATAAACACCATCATAGCTTCCAGTAAGGAACAACACACAAAATACAGATAGACCACTGATCAATGTTTGCCTGTATAAACACCCTCAGAGTTTCCACCAAGGAACAATACAGTCTGAACACTGATCAGTGTTTACCTGCCTAAACACCCTCAGAGTTTCCACCATGGAACATTACAATTTGACCATCAACTATTTATTGTATACCTGCATAAACACCCTTGGAGTTTCCACCAAGGAACAACATAGCTTGACCAATGATGAACGTGTATCTGCATAACCAACGTCAGGATTTTATCCAAGGAACAATACAGCCTGACCACCAGTCAATGTTTGCTGCCATAAGGTAACCCCCTCTACCCCCTCAGTTTTCATTAAGGAACACAATTTTAACCACTGTTCACAGTTTGCCTGCATAAACGCCCTTACTGTTTCCATCAAGGAACAACACAGTTTGACCACCAGTCAATGTCTGCCTGCATAAACACTTCAGAGTTTCCACCAAGGAAAAATACATTTTGACTGCTGTTGAATGTTTGCATGCATAAACCCCTTCTGTGTTTCAAGCAAGGTATAAAACAGTCTGGCCACCAGTCAATGATTCCTGCTTAAAATCCCTCAGAGTTTCCACCAAGCTGAGCAATTTGAGCACCGATCAATGTTTTTTGCATATATACACCCTTGACTTTCCACCAAAGAACAATTCGACCTGACTACTTGTCAATGTCTGGCTGCATGAATGCCCTCAGAGTTTCCACCGATGAACAACACAGCTTGACCATGCACTGACTAATGTGCACTTGCCTCAAAGTTTCTACCAATTAGGGACAACGCAGCTTGACCATCAATCAATGTGTAACTGCAAAAACACCCTCAGAGTTTCCACTGAGGATTACAGCTTGACCATGTATTGACCAATGTGCATTTGCCTCAAAGTTTCTACCAGTTAGGGACAATACAGCTTGACCATCAGTCAATGTGTAACTGCAAAAACATCCTCAGAGTTTCCACCAAGGAACATATACAGCTTCACCATGCACTGATCAATGTGCACTTGCCTCAGTTTCCACCAGTTATGGACAATATACAGTTTGACCATCAATCAAAGTGTAACTGCAAAAAACACCTTTAGAGTTTCAACCAAGGAACAGTATAGCTTGACCATGCATTGACCCATCAATGTGTAACTGCAAAAACACCCTCAGAGTTTCCTCCAAAAACTGATTGCAGCTGCAATTGAAACGGGTCTGAGTGAAACAACCATTGGCTGCCACACATGGGCTAACTGAGTGTCAACTCCAAAACTTTTCATTCTTAGGTAAAAAAACAAAAACAACCACAGACAGGCAAGCAAACAAATGAACTGGTTTAAAAACACACACACAAATGTTTTTTTTTAAAAGACTTCAAGAGGAGGGGAATAAAAGATGGAAAGCAAAAAACACAAACAGCAACAACAACAAACAAACACAAAATAAGAGAAAAAAAGAAAGAAGGAAAAAAACAGCCATGGATTTGCTACCATTGTTCAAACTTAGTCAAAGTGCATGGCACTGTCCTCAGAATTTCTACCAAGGAACACCACAGCCACAATGCAATACTTGAAACTTTTTCATAACTCAGTCACCATGCTTGCTCATTGGTACAATCATGTACAGCTTGACCACCAATCAACATGTAACTGCAAAAACACCCTCAGAGTTTCCTCCAAAGAAACTGATTGCAGCTGCAATTGAAACGGGTCTAAGAGTGAAACAACCACTGGCTGCCACACAATGAGTGCCAAAAAAACACTTTTGCATACAATTGTTTCCTCTTCAATTTCAGTGCAGAATGGTTTCTTTTTTTAAACATGAAGCAAAGATGGAAGCACCATGTGCCGTACGAATAGGAATGGGAGAAAAAAAAGATGTGTAGCAGTTTTCACTTTAGTTCTGGTCCTGTTTGCATATGTTATCTTATGTTGTTATTAACTTTTTTTAAAGCTGTAATTGTAATTTGTTTAAACACTTTTTGTTTTCCTGAACAGTTTTGTTCATTCACATGCTATGTTAATGGTATGTTTCAAAGCAAATGTCCTTTTACGTACAATAAAGTATCTAATCTTAAAACAAATGTAATAAAATCAGGAAAATCAGTCCAAGAGTGCTGCCATTCTGTGACAAGAGGTCTGTAACAGTGATGTCATGAACAATTACAGTCAGCCTGTGTGGCAAAAGTATCAAATGCATCACGAACATGCATTTTTCTGCACTTCATTGGTAAAAACATGGCTACGCCCACAGGAGTAGTAATTAGTAACTGGATATTAATGTCCTGACAACAACACAGGGTCACCTCAGGACAATCAAACTCAGGTCATGAAGCAAATGCATGCTTCAAAATCTCTCATATGTAAACCCTTTCTCAAGTCAGTCTACAAAACCAATCCCTACATAAACATCAAACAAAATATGCATACACAAGCATCAAACACTAATTTTCAAAGAGCAAGTGCCTTCAGTATTACCCTTGTTAAAAAAGCACATAAGGCTGGGACATGCTGGTATTGTTGACCATTCTGCCTAATTTACTGATACCAGACTAAAGAAAATTATAAAGAGAAAAAGAAAGAAGGAAAGGACGTTTCTTTTGATTTTTTTTTAATGTTATATATACGGGTGTAGCTCAAATTTGAAGCAAACTAAATACTTCCTTTGTATAAGTATTAAAGTATGCTGATAGAAGAATTTGCATATTTTCCCAATTTCCAGGCCAACTTGCAGCTTCACTTTAAGACCCTTTAATTTCCTAAATGAAGAATTCCTTTTTCCTGAAAGAATAAATTTGCACCTTCATGTGAAAACTGTTGTGTGTTTTTTCAATGCATCCATTCATATATAACAGTACAGATATACTCTAAGTATGGATGTACAGTAATACAGACTCTTGGCACTGAACTAGAAGATAAACAATGATCACATCACATGGATCATACAATTGAACAATTGCTGCAGTAGGCCTCTTGGATGGAGTCGCAGAGATCTGATGAAATATACACATCTTCTATTGCAAACACCAACAGAATAAAAGTACATTATATGTGTTACATACATTTCAAATGCAGATCAAAACTGCATGTATATTTAAATATAACCTGCACCATCACAACAAAATCTAAATCATTAACAAAATACAACAACAATTTTTTTTCTCCTATACAATGACACCTTCCTTCAATTTTTATTATAAACATACATGCATATAAAATTGGTCAATAAATATAATAACATTATACCTAAATAAAAGCTCTTTTTCTCCCCTCAGTTGCAGAATAAAATGTAAAATTGCAGTAAAATGTGCAAAATGTCTGCTCTGCACAGAATTGACAAAGCTGCAGTACAAAATGAAGCCAAGATTATTATGATCAAACTGAAAGGTTAAAAAGAACATTTATTTTAGTGGGATAATACAAAACATGTGCACATTTTCTGGGTACAACCCTTTTTCAAGCAACAGACAGACATGTAATCTACAAACGATGAAAATGTAGTGATTTGAATTCTTTTATCATTTGTTTGTATATTGTCTGGTTTGCTGCTTGGGTTAATACGGTTGGGGGGGGGGGGGGGGGGGGGGATTTGCACTGAAAATGTGCACATTTTGCATTGTTTCATTGAAATAAGGGTTCTTTATAATAACTGTTTGTGTGCTTTGGTCCATTTTCAGAATGCTAGCAGTCAATTCTGTGTTTCAGATTTTTTCTCAAGTTTATTATGGAGTTACATTTAAAATCAGTGAGTTAGTATACACATACTATAAGTGTAGTCTTAAATATTCAAATAAGTAAGTATACACATATTATAAGCGTAGTCTTAAATCTTCAAAAAGTATATCAAAATGAACCAAACACATAACAAACAAATGATTAGCACAAAAATACAGTTAGAAAATGACCCAATGCAAAAGCACCTTTTTAACTAACAGAACGCAACACAGAACTGTACCAGCAGGCAAAGAAATGCGCATTTTGGCACAAGCAGTTTCACAGCACTCGGTTATGCACAGTAGTGAATCTCACATTGGTAACTGGATTTCAGTGTCAAACCGCACAGGGTCAACTCAACTCTGGATGATCCCACACCGGATAGTATCCCAAGCAAAATGGGTCTAACAGCAAAGCAATTTCTGGTCTAAAGCAGTTAAGCAAACAATAAAGAAATACACAGAATAGCTGTACAAGCAAACAATCGGCAGAACACGGCAAAGGCCAAGCCCCTGTGACAGCAACACTGGGGCTGGGCTAGCTCAGTTGGTACAATGTCCGGCTGTAATACTGCCACTGTAATACTGGTCAGGTGTAATGCTGACGAGTACCCGGTGTGGCAAGGGACTTTTCTCGCAGTCAACTTCCTGTGCAGACTCTCTTACAGTGTCTGTACAGCCTCCGTGTGCAATCGCATGCATCAACATCTGTGCGCACGTTAAAAAATCCCAAGCACTGGCAGCCGTACCATTGTCCGGACACAAAAATACTGCACACCCCAACAGGAATAGGTAGCGCTGCTCTTGCGGCTGCTGTGCCTTACCCAGGTAAGGTGACCTGATTTTCCTGCAAGGGACCATGAAGTATAAAAAACAAAACAAAACAAAAAACAAAACAAAACACAACCCACACAACCAATAAACACTTCTATACCCACCTTCAATTTAAAACACTTTTTTGTTTTGTTTCAATTTCTATCACCCCCCCACCCCCACCCACCCACCCCCACCCCCACACAGACACACATACAAAATGTTACCACCTTTGTCCCACCTTGGACTAGCACATTACAATTCCAATACATCAAGCAAAATGTTATGTATTTGACGCCTGACACATCCGTTTGAGCAACAATACATGTATACATCAAAACTTTCAAACACTTTATCATAGATCTGTTACAGTACTGTTGCCTATCATTTAAAAATAGATGAAAAGTCACTGGCACTAAATGAAGCGTAGTAGGCAATGGACTGTCAGATATATATATATATATGAGAAGACAGTAGATGAGAGAGATGAAATAAAGCATTCTTCAGTCACAGTTCACTGAGAAAGGTTTCAAGAAAACTGAAAATTCTGAACAGAATGTGGTGTTACTGTTGTTTTTATTTACACTAACGAGACGAAATAAAGCTGATAAACAGGAAGACAGACAGAGTGTAGACTGATATACTGGGATGCACATACCATCACCGTTTCCAGCAGAACTGTGCATCACCAGTGATATCACAGAAGAACAGAAACAGAAACAGTTCGCTGGATGCCTGTGACCTCAGAACGATGCATCACGCAAACAGGGTGAATCTAACACACAAGAATCACATAGTCTTTCTGAGCCTGGCCCTGAGGTGTTGTGCGTGGTGGCCAAAGAAACGTTACCTCGCAGCGTTACAGGCCAACGCTGCTTATCTTGCTTTGATTTCATGCGGCTTAACCACCTCCGAGAAGCAGCTTTGCATATCAGCATTTTTGCCACTGGTTAAATCTTAGCCCAGCACAGCGCCTCCACTGGGTCACCATGACATTGCTCCTACTCTCCTTCCAAAACATTGCTATAGGAACCAAAGCTTTCTTTGAGTAGCAGCTTTGAGTAGCAGCGAAGTTAATATAGTAAGCAAAGAAAATGGCACAACTATCTGGTGAACAACTGCACCTTGAATCAGGGCTAGGGCTGAAGCATTCATTACTAGCAAATCAAAAAGCATGTCCATTGACAAATGAAGCATTCATTACTAGAAAATCAATAAGTATGTCCAGTAACAAATGAAACATTCATTACTGGCAAATCAACAAGTATGTCTGGTAACAAACGAAACATTCATTACTAGCAAATCAACAAGTATGTCCCGTAACAAATGCTGCATCTGAAAAGAAAAACAAGTGACTAAACATATCAGGTGAAGCGAGTCTGATTTCAGAATTTTAACACCACATGAACTGCACAGGGTTACCGCAGGATGCACGATAAAAAAATAAAAAAATAAAAAATCACCAGTTAATCCATCAAATCAGTCAAAGTGGTGTTTTTATGGCACAAATCCATATATGTTCTTAGTGCCTCACATAATGCAATACTGCAATACAGTATCAAAATTAATGAGCCACTAAAACAATACATAGCATCACCAAAAGTAATTTAATAATGAAGAACAAAAAGCAAAGGCAAATGAAACTTAAAGATAAAAACTGCACCCATCAACGAGATAGATATAATGTCAATGAAGAAGGTAATACAATCTCACAAAGTATGTTACCGTTCAATCCAAGAACAGCAGATGCTTGCATACACAACAATGACACAATGAGTGTAAATCACAGACAAGGTGCTTCAGCGTGTACACACACACACACACACACACACACACACACACACACACACACACACACACACACACACAAAGAGAGAGAGAGAAAAGACAGCTGCATACACCAAAATAATTTTTAACTATGCGGCATACATTTTAAAAGGAAATCAGTGCTTGATGTTCTACTAAAAAGGCAAGAAATACCGTAACGAATTATGATTCTGAGCATATGCTACCGGGTCTCTTTTCAGCACCAGGACCTCATATTAAGTCTGGTTCATACTGATAGTCATCCTCAGCAAAGTGAAATATGACAGCATGCCTGGGGGCGTCAGTGAACAGGTCAAGGATCATGTCCTTGTCAGACCTGTCCAGGGTGTTGATAGCACGCCGCATGAGACTCTGGTGAGCTGCGGGGTTGTAACGAAAGCGGGATGGGCGCTGAAGGATCTCCATGTATGGCTTAAGGTTACTGAGTACATAATCATCCCCTTCTACGTCATCCTCATCGATGCTGTCGCTATCACCATCATCAGCATCGCCACCATCCTTTTTTTCTTCTGTTTGCCTCTTGCCTGGTGCAGGCTCACCAACGTCCATGGCTACATCTGCCCCATCTGGTTTGTCACTGGGCAAGGACTTGCGTCTGTACAAAACCTCTTCATCTTCCTGGTTGATACGGGTGGGCTTTTGAAAACCAGAATCATCGGGCGGACTCGGAGGTGGCTTGGCTGCCTCCTCTGCTGCCTGCTTCTCTCTTAGTTTCCTTTCACGTTCGACCTCCTTCTGGTGATCGTCATTGCGAGGACTGGGGATGATAATCACAATCTTCTTGTCCACGCCCCGCATGGACACTGAATCAGACACCACCACCTTGTTCATTGTTTTGAGCATGTCCTGAACTCTGACAGCACGGCGGCAGAACAGAACTTCCGACACCACGTCTTTTTCTTCCAGAGCCACCTGCAGGCCAGATATGGAGACGGAACTCTCAAAGCGTTGAATGGAGCCCACGATGAAGACCTCATTGTGTTTCAGGCCTGGTCCCCCTGTTGGAAAACAAGAATAACAATCACAACAGCACTGAACTGAACTGCATCTTGATATTTGGTCCTGGCACCTCTACAAGCCTGTTAGAAATAAATGTACGTGTAATGAACTCAGATGCAGATCTACAACTAACAATACATAAACGTTGTGAATCTGACCTTGAAGACAGCAACCTAGTATTTTTACACACTGCTCTATCTGCTGATTTTGCACTGGCACATGAAGTTTGGTTATAAAGGATCTGAAACAAAACTGACTGTAAGCAGTCTGAAAAAAAGATCAAACCACACAAGAGCTTGACAAAAGAAAAAGAAAAAAGAAAATCAACTATTTAAAGGGAAAATATAAAAACAATTCGCAAATTTCTGGCATAAATGCATTTGACTCTGCAACAGACAAGCAATTAAGACACAACAACAATGAAGACACTTAAAAGGTATGACTCTGCTAGGAACTTTGGATTCATTTTAGATTCAAAACTTTCCATGACGAAATCTAACAAACTGCATATTTTGAGCTAAAATGCATAAGTTTTATATAACAATAACATAACAATATAACTTTATTGCCAAGTGTCAATACACTGATTGCATGAGGAATGTTTTGTGGTGCCAAGTACACTCACATTTAATCATAAAACATTTAATTACAACAACAGCAAATAAACATCCTGGTAAAAAGTCATTCACAGATAAAAACGTGAGAAAATCCCACTGTCGTCAAGTTGTACATATCACATAAAATAAAATTGCCACTTCCCAAGGACCCCCTCTTCAAGTTACTGTCCTAGTAAAAGCAATTATAAGAATTATCTACAACAAATTAATTAATTAACCCCGCCGGCTTATTCCCCTGGCCACTATCACCCTGACCTGTCCAAGATCCTACACACTAAAAACATCCTCACCTGGACTCAACTGACACGGGAATGGGTCTAGTGAAAACTCTTGTTACCTCATATGTCCTCTCATGGCTAGACAACTACAACTGTCTCCAACATTTTTGTTGATCTTGCAAAGCGTGGTGTGCTCACCCTTGTTCATGAGATACGGGGCTATAGAAATAACTTATTATTATTGTAATGGGTCTGCCCAATTCTGTTATTCAGCCTCTCCTGAAAGTTCAATGCACCCCGCCATATTACTCAATACCCCTCCTGCAAAAACTGCACTGGTTTCCCATTACAGAATGCATCAAGTACAAAGTTGCATGCCTGTACTTTCTTGCTATAATTTTATAAATGGTTCTGGTCTTTGCTGCATTGCTACATGTCTACACTCTGTCCTTCATGTTTCATTTTTCATCTGATTCTTGCACACTCAACATCCAACAATGCAAATGCATATGGCTATCACTTCTTTTTTTCCTGCTTCGGACCTTACGCTTGGAACTCACTGGTAAACAGACAGACCCAGGTGCAAATCCGCTCTGGCCCACTTTTATTTGGAAAAATTATGCTTTATGTCAGTTAGTGATTCAAACACCCGCAATCATTTTACACAGCACACATTTATTAATAACAAACACAGGATCTAACACAGGATAACACAGGCTGCTTTAGGTCATGTACTTGTGACAGTTTAGGCTTTCTGAATCTTAAATGTAAAGTATAGAGTTTTAAGAATATGAGTGTATGATTTACACTTGTTGTTACATTCCACATAATGTATGTAGTCCCTTTCTTGAGATACTGCTGTGGGGATTCACGGCACATGGATACAAGTTTTTTGAGGCTGTTCCGCCACGACACAGTGAGTTCAGAACATGTTCCGAGCTTACTGTGCAGCACCAAACAGATATTGTTGCAGCACGGCCAGCAGCAATACCCTTGAGAGAGGAGTTATGAGGTGACCTTGTGAAACTGAAGCAGACAGCAGCATTTCTGAAGGCCACCAGAGTGGACCTCTGAAGGAAACTATTAACTGAGAAGATATACGCTGTCTCATGAATTTGTTCTGACCCCACCCCCCACCCCC
Organism: Alviniconcha strummeri; assembly: GCA_963584105.1. Taxonomy (NCBI): domain Eukaryota; kingdom Metazoa; phylum Mollusca; class Gastropoda; family Provannidae; genus Alviniconcha; species Alviniconcha strummeri. The sequence continues at coordinate 18,163,733 of OY757549.1, forward strand.
CCACAATTACCAACCCCTAAACAGTAAAAGACTAAACTGGCTACCACTGTTGGCATGCTTAATAAAGACCATTTAGGCAGTCTCAGTGCAGGATTAGGTACAGTACCTACCCTCACTCCTGTTTTCTGGAATTTTCGTCTCCATCAGCACCTCATTGGCAAAAAATCTCAGTGCAACAACAAAAATTATGAAACAAAAAAGCAAAGACATGCAATAATTTGGCATCTGTGTCTCAAATCTCAAGGCGGACATTACAGATGCCTGTGTGCGAACAGTACTGAAAATGCAAGGATCTGGATCCAGTCTGGTACCGAGCAGTGTGGGCAACATTGGCACAGCCCATACTGTGCCCATACCAGGCTGGTTTGGGCATGTTTACTGGTATGGAACCAATCAAATTCTACAAACACTTCCCAAATATTGTTGTTGTTGTTTTTCTAAACAAGTATTGAAAAGAATGAATCAAATCAAATCCAAACCTATTCCAATCTCATCCTGAAGGTAGTCGGCCAGAATTCTCCCACAGTCCTCACACTCCCAAACGTCCCGTTCCACGTGCTTCTTGTTGTGGCTGATGAGTCGCACTGGCAGCTCATGCAGGTGTTCGCGGATGTTGTAGCCCGGGACCTCCCTTTCGGGATCGTACGGAAATGCAATTCGACGGAGAGGAACGTGATGTGGCCCTGTGATGTCAACATCATCATCATCGATGTCAATCATGTCCATTACCTGTAAACAAACAGACACTTAGATGGATATGAGGTGGCCCTGTGATGTCAATATCATCATCATTGATGACAATCATGTCCATTACCTGTAAACAAACAGACACTTAGATGGATGTGATGTGGCCCTGTGATGTCAATATCATCATCATTGATGACAATCATGTCCATCACCTGTAAACAGACTGACACTTAGATGGATGTGATGTGGCCCTGGGATGTCAACATCATCATCATTGATGTCAATCATGTCCATTACCTGTAAACAAACACACACTTGGAGGGCCTTGGGATATCTACTTTGCATGGGATTAACATGACTCCTTCTGTTGATGTGATATACATAATTATATACATATATGCAAGACAAATTTGGTCAAGTTGTATACACTATGTGTAACAGAATTCCTTCATGTGACACTGTCCCTAAACACCAGTTGTTGTTAGTTTAAGTGTCTACCCATTTTCTTGAATCTTCTACGAACATCACAAAATACCGCAGAATGACGACATTGTCCCTTATGAAAATATAAATATATTATATATACACATATGAAATTATCACCCTGTGAAATTTTAACCAGTAAAATGATAAAAATTGCCACAAGGGGCTCCCTTGCAGAAAAACATGATCTGAAAAATGGAGAGAAAAAAGAAAAAAGAAAGAAAAAAGAACCCACTACCACCACAACATGCAGAACTAGTCTGGGCCTTTCACAATTGACAAGACATCAGACACCCAAAGAAAATCCTTTAATAAATAACAATAATAATCATAAGAAGAAGAAGAAGAAATTTTATTATTAATGTGCCTGTTCCAGTTCTAAAAATGAGCTCCAAGCACAGTACAGCTTCACATATCAGACTGAACACATAGTTAAGAAATACAGGCATTAAAAACAGGATCTAGGAAATACAACTGCATCTGACAAGATGAAGATTATGATCAACTGAAGAAAAATGTTTTCCTTTAGGTGCACATACCATCCTGCAGCTCTCCTTTTATCTGTTGGATGGCCTCCGCTCATTATCTGTGGTTGTGGCTGACAGGATACGGCCATTGCCCTTAAAATGCATCCTTGATACAGGGTTCATGTTAACTGGTATTTTCCAGGGTTTTACTGGATAAGATGAGCATATACAGGACCCAAAATCAGCAATCAGTCAGATTGCTCTTATTTTATTTGACCCGTTCTAAAAAAATGACTACAAAAAATGCAGCACAGTGAGTGCACGTGGTGCGTGTGCATGTGTGAATGTGTGTATGCGTATGTTTAAGAGTGTGTACATGAGTGTGTTCTTCATGACTGATTTATGGAGATATGTGCAGTTCAGTTCTTCATTGTGCGTTAATGTATTAGGTCAAATGACAGCTTCAATTTCCCACTGGAATAAATCAAGTATATTATCGTTATGCATGTGTGTGTTTGTGTGTGTGTTTGTGTGTGTGTGTGTGTGTGTGTGTGTGTGTGTGTGTGTGTGTGTGTGTGCGTGTGCGTGCATGCATGTGCGTGTGGTAGGTGGGGAAGGGAGCTGGGTGTTTGCTGGTACAGCTCTGATAGTCATACGGATGGCCATGTTACAGCGATTATTGGAACAGTTTCTGTGCAACATTTTCACCACCTTACTGATGTCACACTGGTTTAAAAAATGTCTAGTGCAGTCACTGTTGACAGCCTTGTCAAACTATATAAAATTTAAAAAACCAACTCCTTTCCCTTATAGTTTTTTCTTACACTATACCTGAAAAGCACAGCTCCTTCATAAACTATTTTATCAGTCAGTAAATATGTGCACCCAGTAAGCCTATCCCTCCCTCTGACCCATCAGCCGCATAATGATCCAAACACCTCTCACCTGTTTAATAGTGTAGGGGCAGAGACGCTGAGTGTCTAAGCGGTACCGTCGAGCAGCTCCTGGGGTGCCGTGCGCAAAAGCTGACGATGACCAGAAATGAAACCTGGCATCAGGTTTAGTTAGGTCAGCGATAGCTTCGTCGATTCTCTCAGCTTCCTTGCATGTTTCATCTGTGATGACAAAGAGTGGATGGTCCTCCGCAGTGTCTGTTAATTCATCCAGCATCTCCTGTCTGTCCACCTCGTCTGCATCCTCTTCCTGGAAGCAGTCATCAGCTCCATTCATATTCAAGTCTTTCCAATTTAATCAACAAACACGACAGTTAAAAAACTGAAAAGTTGAAACATACATGGGTCAATTAACCTAGTGGCTGGGATTCTGATGTGGCTCCGAGTGGAAAAATGCTGAACTAACAATCTGGCACTACACAACGAAAAGGCCAAATTAATATGTCAAACAATATCCAAAAAATTAAATATCAACAGTTAACATACCTGCTGGTTTATACTGAACACTATAAATGTGTAATTTAAGATTCAGACATGCCTCTTAAACTTAAAGTCAATCCGGCATACTTTCCTTTCGAGAACAGTAGAACCATTAACTTTAATGATAACAAATTAATACGTCAAATAAAACAATAATAATATTAATGATAAACACCATTATCATCATTATTTTAAAAAAAATGAAGAACTCTTTAATGCAAACAATGCTCACTGCAGAAGAAGAGTGATAAAGGGAGAGAATACCACCAGCAATTACCTTGAGCCATACTACATTATGTTCAAATACTTTTTGTCAAAATTTTCATTTGTGACTGATGAACAAAATAAACACGACAAGGCAATGGGGTTATGTGGCCAATTTTTTTCTTCTTACTTTGTTTGGTCATAATAATAATAATAAAAGAAGAGAAAGCACTGAAAATTTGACTTACCTGGATTTTGAGAAAAATCTTGCTGTAAGCCTTCTCATTATCTTTCATAAGAGTGTCTTTCAGGAAGAAGAATAAAGCAAGCGTCTGCAGCCTCTGTTATGATCATAGAAAATCAGAAATGTTAGTTGTTACTTGCACAGTGTTAAAAAAAGAAAAGAAAAAAAGAAAAGAAATGAATATCACACATGTATGCACACCCATTTTGTAAGCTAATTTTTTCACCTCAGTTTTACAATGAATTTGTGTGTGTGTGTGTGTGTGTGTGTGTGTGTGTGTGTGTGTGTGTGTGTGTGTGTGTGTGTGTGTGTGTGTGTGTGTGTGTGTATAAATTAAAGCAAATCAATCTGTACTTACAGTACAGTGTTACAATTTCTGATGATATTCTAGCTGTTTATGTCACTGTGCATAAACAGAATATGCAAAAAAATACCCAAAGAGCATGAAAGCAACTATTAAGGTATCAGATTTTGTTAACAATTAATGACAGCCTTAGTTACTAATGAAGATTTCCAAGTAAATCAAATATTTACATTCAATACCCTGAGCTGATTATTCCTGATTATTTATTCTTCCAAACAAAAATCAACAGACAAAGGAGTTATTTAGCGCTCAAAATACATAACACAAATACAGCAACAAAGACCTGGGTTGCCTACAGTAACTCTCACCTGGCAAGGTACATAAACTCCACCAGTACATAAACCCCTCTTGTTATGTATATCAAGCACTAATTAATTCCCTTGTGTGTTGATTCTGAACGAGTGCTCTGGGCCTCATTGTGTTTCAGTTTTCAAACAAAAAGTAAGTTAAAATTTCACACACACACACACACACACACACACACACACACACACACACACACACACACACACACACTCACACACACATACACAGAGTCACACATGCACACACGCACTCATGTATGCACACACACACACATATACACGCACCCACGTGCATGCACACACACACAGAGATAAATCAACAAACCTTCAAGAAATTCAGGTTGAGAATCACAACGGTCAGGTCATGCTCGGCCATCTGTCCGCCTTTCATGGCGATGACGGAATCCACAGTCCTCTCTCCTCCCAGTGTGCCATGGACATGAACAAACTGACTCCGCAATCGCAGGATTGACTTGTTTGTCTGTTCATCCTTTTGAACAGCATACTCTTCCTTAAGCGCTTTGATGATCTTCTCCGCTTCCTCCTTCTGCTTTGGTGTTAGTTCTGAATGCTCATTTTTAATTTTTTCCAAGCCAGGGATGTACTCCACCTGACCCTCTTGCACTTCCATGGTTACTTTTGTCAGGTAACCAGTCACTGGTTATCTTTTGTTTCCCAATGACTTTATGCTGTTATCTGTCATCTTCCAGTAATTACACATCCATATGCTCAGTGCATACAGTTTGGGGGTAGCGTGCAAACAAAGAAAAGGTGCGCAATGCCAAAATGATGGAACTTTGCGCAATGTCTCGTTAAAGTTTAAGTAGCATCATCCAATCACAATGTTAACCCAGAATATCCTTACAAAGAAAGCACAGGTGCATCTGCATGGTTCTTCATCTTGTCATAAAAGTACACGTAGCACAGTATGGTGTGCATGCGTACGTCTTAATTTCAATATGTAATCAAACTCCAGAAAGAGTCTTGTTGAATGTCATTAGCAGTGGCATAATAAACGTAACATTGCTCACCCTCTTTGAAACAATGATGTGCAGCCTCTTTGGAATAATGATCACTTTTAACTGTACAAATGTTCTTTGGTCAAGTCCAGTTCCAAACTTGAAGTCACTGGAAAGGCATGTTCACTCACCAGTGTCTATGACGGCTTATCCAATTTCTTTCTATTCATAGCTTAGTCATCGCCCTGATATAACCACACCGGTTGACTGGGCGTAAACCACCTAGTTACTTACTTACATAGGTTAGTCAGCAAAGGCAGCTGGAACTGCTTGCATCAGTTCAAAATTCCTCCTCCAGTTCCTGTTTGGAGAAGTTGGAACAAATGTGTGGTGTGTGCTCCTTACCTGGGTGGCAGCAGTGAATACCAGCACCAAAAATAATCATCCAAAACTTAACATTACTTTGCTGCCTCAGATTTGCTGCTTACTTTGTGGTATCAATCTGGAGTTTTCTTTTTGTCATAACTAACTAACTGGTATAAAGATATATAATATAAACAATGCTCTGCTGCCTGTTGGCTATATGAACTTTTTTTAACCTCTAAAATTCAAGACTGCTGCAAGTTTCACAAGTATCAAAAATGCACAATGTTAATAATCCCTTTTTCTTTTCTTCTTGGCTGCCGAGTTCAGTTTTGACTGAATGTCAGCGTAGTGTGGGCTGCCATTACTGAAGAACAGTTACTTGATACAAAGTAGATGCCTGTAACTGAACAGACAAGGTGAGGCCAAACAGAAAACTATGCCTCTCAGTTCTGCTTCTCACTGTCCAAAATCGTGTTCATCCCCACTGCCACAATACAAAACAGAAGAAAGTACAGCCAAAGTTCAACTCATTTTGAGCAACAGTCGATGATGTCAGAATGAATCGAAAGAGATCTGAAACAGACAAAAAATATTTTAGGAAAACAAAAAACAAAAAACTGATCTGGCACAGCATAATTTTATTTATTTTATGGAAACATAGAACTAAACTTGGGTGAAACAATGTAAAAAAAAAATCTGCTTAGTTAGTACTATTATTAACAGTGAGTGGGGATTGGTGTGTGTGTGTGTGTGTGTGTGTGTGTGTGTGTGTGTGTGTGTGTGTGTGTGTGTGTGTGTGTGTGTGTGTGTGTGTGTGTGTGTGTGTGTGTGTGTGTGTGTGTGTGTGTGTGTGTGTTGTGTATATATATATTGTTTGCTGGATGATTTATTTATTTTTAATTATAGATTACAAAAGTACAATATTTAAAGTTCTGTTTGTTGAAACGAATGTTCATGTGGCTTTTGTCATGAGTTGTTTGTACAATGCAGATGACTTTAACTCTGGTTAGAAAACAGTGCTTTATAAAAAATATTTATTATAATTTTATTAATATATATACACTATCCTAACAAAGAAAATGGCTCTACCAACACATGGAATTCACAGCAACAGTGCAGAATTATTTAAATAAAATTACAGTGCAAACAATTCAAACTTTAGGAGTAATGTAAGTATACTGTTCAATGAGATTAACATAGTAACAATAAAAAAAAATTGTGCAGTGATTGCATGATCTAATTCTGCACCCAACATTTAATGATCTCATGTATATTAATATTTATACCAATGTTCCGCAGTCTGGTGCATGGCACCTGTAGACCCTGCAGGGCCTGGTGACAATGGGAAAAGTGTGACGCAGGTCAGCACTTTAGTCAGTCTTGAACTGCACCCACAGGCGGTGTGACAAACATACTGGAAGGCCTCAAAGGGGGAGACTCTGAAACAGCAATTCATTTATACTGAAACACTCACTAAATTAACATAGTTGGTGTTATTGTTAACAAACATACGCATTTCTTTTACAAGGTGACCAGAAAACAACACAGGGATTGTACCAAAGCCGGAAAATGTCAGATCGTAATAAGTTGTCATGATTCCTTTCGGGTGATTATTTTCATGTTCTGATACCGTCACTGACGGTTAGGCCCGCTAGGCTTGTATACTAATCTCTGGAATAATTCCATCCCACAGCAAAACAGTTTGAAAGCAAAATAAAGCAACGACTTAAAAAAAAAAAAAAAAAAAAAAAAGAGTTCGTGGAAAACGGACCTGATTAAGATTCTTTTCCTGAACCAACACTTCCCGTGAAAAAACAGTCAGCTGCTCTGGAAACCGAAAGTAGGCTTCTATTGGTCATAATAACTCTCTTAAAAAGTTAAACAAAGAAATTTACATTGCTAATCCAAGAAAACGACTTTGCACTTAAGAAAAACAAGCAATCGAAAAAACACTGCCGGGTGGTATTACGTCACTAAAAATGAGACGACCTCTCGGACTGTCGCAGAGGCCTAGTCATTGAACTGATACCCAGGATACAACCGACAATGACAAAACTAGCAATCCTCTACCAGGTTAAAACATTGCCACATAACTCAGTAAGATGTTGAAACCAGTTAAATATTGCCATCTTTAGAAGAAAATCGAGGGGAAAGCGTACCTATGGTCCGAAATAAGCCGCACATCTAATCTCCCACCCGAACGCGAAAACTTCCCTGTTCAACCTTCCGCCATCTTGTCACAAGACCAACAGCGGCCGGGACTAGTCGATGGAACTAAGCACATAAACTTTGAAGGCGTTTTGTTGTTTGTTTTGTTTTTATTGGTGTGTGTTTGTTCAGTAAATACTTTCTGACACGAAAATCTTTTAATTTGGTAAGCAGTTACTGCACATACATAGATATTTGTGTCGGAGCAAGCTAGTTTCGATACCAAAAATACATTTCGGGGAAATCCGGAATGAGTGTCTCGCCTCCTCGCCAACTGCAACTGTGCAAGTCTAGGCCGTTGAACAAGCTTTGCACTTTGTGACGTCAGCGATGTGTTTTGGCGCGAAACTGAACCACACACGCCCAAACCCGGCAGCACTCTGGGCCAGTAATGAGTGGAGAAATACAATAAATTGCTAGGACAAACACTGACCTAAAACAGCACGACAGAAGCCGTAGCCGTATCGACCTCGACAGGCTACTCATGCACTGCATGATGCAAGTCCGACTTCATCTGCGGCCTGGCGCGGCATTACTAGACCTTGGCCGGTCACTGCCTGTACACACTGAGATCATAGACAGAGTCATCAGTGGGCTTGTACCGAGGCATCGACTACTGAAACGGCAACAACTGCAGGCCTACCTTCAGCAAAGTGGCACAAGAACCAGACGGGCCGCCCGGAGATTCCGAGGCCGGCCACACTAACTCTCAGAAATTCGGCGACCTCTTCCCACTGAAGAACCTGGCTCCGAGAGTGGCCGGAACCAGATTCCACAGTGGCACACCAGAACCTCTCCACCCAGGCTGACTGAGGCGGCATTCATGGACGGCCTTGGCAGAAGCGGCACTCAGTCAGTGATGCCCAGTACCGTGCGTGTCATCCGCCGTTCGGCGTCTCAGTGCCGTGTAAGTAAGTAAGTAAGTAAGTAAGTAAGTAAGTAAGTAAGTAAGTAAGTAAGTAAGTAAGTAAGTAAGTAAGTAAGTAAGTAAGTAAGTAAGTAAGTAAGTATGCTTAACGTCCACAGAAACCATAAGGCTTATTAGGGATGAGGAGAATGGGGGGAAGGGGGTATGGAGGTGGGGGAAGAGGAAGAGTATATACCTATCGCTACACTGTCACCACCAGAATGACCTGCATTAAGATGGGCAGCGATGAGAGCCATTTTAATATTTCATTAATTGTGACGGACAAAGTCAGAAGACCGTGTCCACAACCACAACTTTTGCCGGAAGAGAAAGGAGAGCCGAAGCGGTATCGAACCGACGGGTCGGTCATTCCGCTTACCAGCCTACCGCCAGGCCAAACCGGCTCTCGAGTCGTCTGCTAGTGTATATAGCCAGACTGTGTATATCGTTTTTAACAATGAAGGACATTTTAACGGCAAGCTGCCGTGCCGGCGGCATGCGCGTCAGTATACGTTTCATCTTGCCACCCGAACGCTCCACTCGCACTCCGAGCCCGGCCCGGGCATCACTTTCCGGGAAGGACGGATGTCGCGGAAAACCAGTGATCGGAGTTTGCGCCTCACTGTGTGCAAGCCCGGCCCAGTAGAAGAAGAAGAGAAGGGGCGAGGGCGGGCCGAGTTCTAAGTGCTATGACTGACAGGCCGCACAGTCTAGTCACGATCTTCTTCTTCGTCTGTTAATGTTGCTTGGCCACCATGCGTCTATAGAGACCGCACTAAGGGACTATTCGGAGGGACTCATGGGGGCCAGGCCGTCCCACACGGACCAGGCTATACACGGGAAGGACTCACGGGGCCCAGGCCGTCCCACACGGACTAGGCTATACACGGAGGGACTCATGGGGCCCAGGCCGTCCCACACGGACTAGGCTATACAGGGAGGGACTCACGGGGCCCAGGCCGTCCCACACGGACCAGGCTATACACGGAGGGACTCATGGGACCCAGGCCGTCCCACAGACCAGGCTATACACAGGAAGGACTCACGGGGCCCAGGCCGTCCCACACGGACTAGGCTATACACGGAGGGACTCATGGGGCCCAGGCCGTCCCACACGGACCAGGCTATACACGGGAGGGACTCATGGGGCCCAGGCCGTCCAACACGGACCAGGCTATACACGGGAGGGACTCATGGGGCCCAGGCCGTCCAACACGGACCAGGCTATACACGGAGGGACTAATGGGACCCAGGCCGTCCCACAGACCAGGCTATACACGGTAGGGACTCACGGGGCCCAGGCCGTCCCACACGGACCAGGCTATACACGGGAGGGACTCATGGGGCCCAGGCCGTCCCACAGACCAGGCTACATACGGGAGGGACTCAGTCATGAGGCCCAGGCCGTCCCACACGGACCAGGCTATACACGGGAGGGACTCATGGGACCCAAGCCGTCCCACGGACCAGACTACACACGGGAGGGACTCAGTCATGGGGCCCAGGCCGTCCTACAGACTAGGCTATACACGGAGGGACTCATGGGGCCCAGGCCGTCCCACAGACTAGGCTATACACCTAATTAGTGCTCCTGTCTAATAATTGAACATTCTTTTCAAGCACTGGACACGAAAACGACACAGCTCAACCGAAAACAGGTAAGTGGCTTCGCCCTTCATCTCATTTTTCATCCTTTTTCAGTTACCGTTTGACTGTTGTTTAAGTGTCGTTTTGTCACAGTCAATAAAGGGGATTACTCCGAAAAGTTGCATGTTGTTTTATTCTAATAAATAACGTTATTTTGAACCCTTTATGTGCTTGGATCTAGGCCTCCCGCTGCCACCATGTCAGTCTTTCACATCGTCAGACTGGCCACGAGTCAGTCACGACTGATCAGGATTTGTAATCTTTTAAACTAGTCTTTAACTCTACATGCACTGAGCTGCCGGAACTTATTATTTTGAAGGCAGTCGAGTCACCCTAACCGGGTGAATCTGATTCTGTGATTGTGATGTCATTGATTCAGTTGTGAGTCACCGTGGACCGCCCGGACTGACACTCAGTCAGTCGCAGCCAGAATGAGCCTTCATTGCTCGACTGACTGTGATGTTATCCGACAGTTGTATTAGTTTACTGGGAGTAGCCTAACTTTGAAGACTCCGTGGAGACTGAAGATCAGCGGCCAGCCGGAGCCGGAAAAAGCCGCCCAACACCGAGAGCTAGGGAGCTTCAGTGCAACCTCACTGACTGATTCCAGTTCTTATCCATATCAGAGTCCGGCAAAACTCAAGAGTTCAGGAGCTGTGTGAAAGTCGAGGTGGCCGTCCTGGGCTTTCCGCCGTCTTAATGAGCCTTACGGTTTCCGATGTGGACTGCCGTAAAGCAACATTGAACCACGCTTAGGCATTGGTCACAGATTGTCCCTAATACGTCAGCCGACATCCGAGGACATGAAGCTCTACACGGGGAGCGGGGATAGCTCAGTGGTTAGAGCGCCGGACTCGTGATTGAAAGGTCGCGGGTTCGAATCCCTGCTGGAGCGGCGGGAGAATTTTCTTCTCCATGGTCAACTTTCTGTGCTGACTCTTATTTCGGTATCCGTTCCACCCCCGTGTTACCGCAGTAGCACGTAAAAGACCCCGGTCATTCTGCCTAAAGCGCAGGTGGCAGGTTACAGCTAAACACGCATACACCTTGCGTATGTGGCTTTGCATGAAGTGACACGGTGCATGGTTGTATGATGTACACAGAACGCGCCGAGACTGACTCTCTCTGGCAGCAGATTCTTGTGGCACCAGCCATGCCAGCGCTGTAAGTACACCACTTCGGTGGATATTCAAAAACGCGCTATAAAAACTATTCACTCATGTAGAATCACATGCGAGCGCAGTGAGTCTGCTCGAGAGCGGAGAATAGCGCTATATAAAAGCGATTAATAATAATAATACATCATCATCATCACAGGCAAAACTGACTCGACACAGCCCGCCCCCAGTCACCAACCGATCACCCTAGCCTAGTAGAGGACCACCCGACATACCCATGACCTCACTCGCAACATCCCGTCTCAGTCACCGGTGAACATACAGGCAACTTACCTAGGCCGACCACCCGAGAGTGGATCGAACAGCGGCCTTCCTCAAGAAGTGACCACAGCACCTACCCGTCCTGAGATCAGGCAGGCCGGGTCTGCCACTTTCTCAAATCTTGAACGCGCGTCGACGAAAAGTGGGTAAGTGAAGGCTGGAACTGTGCCGGGTCTGCCTCTTTCTCAAATCTTGAACGCGCGTCGACGAAAAGTGGGTAAGTGAAGGCTGGAACTGTGCCGGGTCTGCCTCTTTCTCAAATCTTGAACGCGCGTCGACGAAAAGTGGGTAAGTGAAGGCTGGAACTGTGCCGGCTCTGCCTCTTTCTCAAATCTTGAACGCGCGTCGACGAAAAGTGGGTAAGTGAAGGCTGGAACTGTGCCGGCTCTGCCTCTTTCTCAAATCTTGAACGCGCGTCGACGAAAAGTGGGTAAGTGAAGGCTGGAACTGTGCCGGGTCTGCCTCTTTCTCAAATCTTGAACGCGCGTCGACGAAAAGTGGGTAAGTGAAGGCTGGAACTGTGCCGGCTCTGCCTCTTTCTCAAATCTTGAACGCGCGTCGTCGAAAAGTGGGTAAGTGAAGGCTGGAACTGTGCCGGCTCTGCCTCTTTCTCAAATCTTGAACGCGCGTCGACGAAAAGTGGGTAAGTGAAGGCTGGAACTGTGCCGGCTCTGCCTCTTTCTCAAATCTTGAACGCGCGTCGACGAAAAGTGGGTAAGTGAAGGCTGGAACTGTGCCGGCTCTGCCTCTTTCTCAAAATTTGAACGTGTATATCGACCAAAAGTGGGTAAGTCAAGGCTGGAGCTGTGTGCCGGGTCTGCCTCTTTCTCAAAACTTGAACGTGTATATCGACCAAAAGTGGGCAAGTCAAGGCTGGAGCTGTGTCGCCGGTCGGCAACTGCGGTGTAGTGCAACTCGGCCGCGGCACTGGGCGCGCGGCCGCGCCGGCCCCCGTCCTGTTTGCACCGCCTGGTTCCGGTGGCCCCCGTGCGGCCCCGCCGACCTAAAGATCAGTTTAGTACCGCCGGGACTCGCTATCAAGGGCACTGCACTCAGGCCTACCGCAAAGCTCGGTTTCCTCTTTGGCCTACCTGTCGTATGCAGATCTCTCTCTCGCTTATATATATACGGGGGAGGGGGGGGGGGGGGATAGCTCAGGGGGGGGGGGGGGGGGGATAGCTCAGTGGTTAGAGCGCCGGACTCGTGATTGAAAGGTCGCGGGTTCGAATCCCTGCTGGAACGGCGGGAGAATTTTCTTCTCCAGGGTCGACTTTCTGTGCTGACTCTTATTTCGGTATCCGTTCCACCCCGTGTTACCACAGTAGCACGTAAAAAATCCCGGTCATTCTGCCAAAAGTGCAGGTGGCAGGTTACAGCTAAACACGCATACACCTTACGTATGTGGCTTTTATTGAACCGTGCTTCGGCATTGGTCACAACTTGTCCCCAATATGTCAAATGACATCTGAGGACATTAAGCATCAACTCATCATGTCCCAGTTTGAAAAGTTTTACTCCAAATTTTCGCCCATCGTGGGGCCTTTTCAAGGCCTGCCTGGACCGAACAGGCCTTGTCCAGGCAGGCCTTGAAAAAGCCCCACGATGGACGAAAATTTGGAGCAAAAGTTTTAAACCAGGACATGCTTGCACCGCTGTTGTTATACGTTCTCTACATCGTCGTTTGTGACAGCAAGTTAATGTTCCAGGTGAGATCAAGAAAGGGAGGTGGAACGTACTGGATCCTCAGCCCTGAAGATATCATGAGCAGGGAGGTGGAGCTGGGCTGCGAAAGTTGGACTTCTTTCGCTTCAGGTTGTTCCTCAACAGCGGTGCAACGGACTGACATTGTCTTTGTGACTCTGCCCCAAGCACGGCAGTTGAAACAGCAATTGCGGCGCAGTGCACAAGTCGCTGCGCAATGGCGAGGGGACACCGCCTTAACACTTCCGTTGTTCTGGCGGCGGTCCACGGTCTCTCCGGTCTTTTTCGGGCGGTATCCGCGGTCGAGCCTTCACTCTTTCGTCCCCTTCCCACTCTGTCCACGTCCCTAATAAGCCATCTCGCTTCTGTGGACGTAAAGCAAAATGGTCTCTCTTTGTGACAGCATACTCGAGTCAGTCCTTCCTGTAAGGTGCGGTGCCCAGGTGTCGCAGAGAGCCTTGTTTTGCTTCTCTCTCTCTTTATATCTTCTCTCTCCCCCCCCCCCCTCTCTCTCTCTCTCTCTCTCTCTCTCTCTATATATATATAGAGAGAGAGAGAGAGAGAGAGAGAGAGAGAGAGAGAAAGAAGAAGAAGGGGGGGTGTAGTAGGGGTGGGGTGGGGTGGAGAAACAGAGAGAGAGAGACAGAGAGAGAGAGAGAGGGAGAACTGACTATACCGTGTGTGTCCCATTCCCCCGGCACTAGTTAACCACTGAGTTTAGATCTAGTACCGCCGGGACTCAGGTAGACCATGAAGGCCTTGGTTGCCAGCATTTTTGTTGTTGTTGTTGTTTTGCTTTTTTGGCCGATCTGTCGCGTGCAGATCTTTCTTTCTTTCAGTTTTAATTGAGAAAAAGAGAGAGATTATATACCTATCGCTACACTGTCACCCACAGAATGACTCCTGCGTTAAGACGGGAAGCGATTCATTAATTGTGAGGGGCAAAGTCTCAAGACAGTGTCCACAGACCCCAGCTTTTGAAGATAAAGGAGAGCGGCCGAAACGGATTCGAACCGAGGTCCCTCTGCTCAACAGCCTAACGCCTTACAGCTAGGCCAAACCGGCTCACTGACGCGTCAGTTAACTCCGCCCACAATGCCTTTACCGCGCACTGCCATGTTGCTCGAACAATAAACCATGGAATTGCATTTACGTATATGTACGTCCATGAACAAACTGAGACACTTCACTGGATGTCTGGATGGGTTTGTTTTTCTACCTTGTCAATTGAGCCAAACTGAACAGGTGTACAGGTTTAAAATCTCAAGTTCAGGATTACCCGCAAAGGCAGAAACCTGTCGTACAGCGAACCACCACACATCCATACCCAAACTCCAAGCACTGGTTTACGACACCCTTCCTTCTTTTGGTGGAAGGTGCTGGAAAGCGGTGCTCGGAGTGTGATCCATACCGTCAAGCACAGTTGGCAAATGACATGGTTTTGTTTGTTTGCTTGTTTTGCTTTTTTTTGGTTTTTCTCAGTATCTTTGATCTTTATTTCTCAGTTCAAACTGCTTCATTGAAAATATCAGTTGCAAAGTGGTATTGTGCAATGTAAGTGCGGATTACAACAACCGCCAATATTTATAATAAGTGTCCAGTACAGTTATGTCCGAAACGTTGAGTGCTGCAAATGTCCATGATCAAATCTGAGTCACTGTCGATGTACCCGACAATAGCAGTAATACGAAAAGGGTCTTCTGAGTCGTCCGGCGGCAAATTGTAACAGATCATGAATGTCACACGCTGGTTTATATTATAGATTTATGTACAAATTCTTTCATGCGCCTATTTTAGAAATCAGTTCAACCGATTCTTATCAAAGACATAGGGACAGGGGAAGTGGAGGTTGGACAGGATGTCCAACATAAATATTCGACCAAAGTCAATTGTTAACAATAACAGAAACAACGAGATAACAGCGATCAGGGACTGATCAGGATGTAGAATGCTTGAAGCCGGAGCAAGACATGGGGCAGTTCGACTGAATCCAGCCCACAAAGAACAAGGCCATGTCTTGGCACCGCCAAAGCCGCCGACTCTGTCTGTCTTTGATTTTGCTACACTTGCACTTTGCCCGTCTTCTCTGGGTCAGGCATGATCATCCTCCGTGACGGTAGGGAGTGCAAATAGAAACAGTCCAGCCAGTACATCTGAAGGAACAGAAGAAAAACAAATTTGATGGAAACTAGAACTATTTATGAATGGAAGAGAAATATAATTATTTGATGAAAAGTAGAACTACTTTGAAACTGATTTCATGGAAACTAGGACCATTTAAGAACTGAAGACTGAGAAACATATCTGATGAAAACTAGGATTATTTATGAACTGGAGAGAAACAATTATTTGATGGAAACTATAAATATTTATGAACAGAAAACTGAGAAACATATTTGATGAAAACTAGAACTACATATGAACCAAAGAGAAACATATTTGATAGAAACTAATACTAGTTATGAACGGAAGAGAAATATAATTTTTTGATGAAAATTGGGACTATTCATGAAAAGGAGAGAAAAATAATGATTTAATGAAAACTATGACTATTTATGAACAGAAGACTGAGAAATATATCTGATGGAAACTAGGACTGTTTATGAACCAAAGAGAAACATATTCGGTGGAAACTAGGAGTATATTTGGTTGCAGATCTGCATCTCAGGTCATTACATGTACATTTATTTCTAATAGGCTTGTAGAGGTGCAAAGACCAAATATCAAAATGAATACACACTTTTCTGTGTAGGCATTCATAAGCAAGCAGCAATGGCTCTTATGACTGAGATGGAGCGCCATAACTAATCCGTTAGTAGATTATATCAATATTATTTAGTAAAGCCAACAGCAGTGTTTGTTGAAATCGTCACACTCCTTTAACTCGCCAAATTGTTTCCAAAGGAACAGAGGAGACTGGGGCACTCTGGGCCACTTTTTAAATGTTTTCTTTCTCATTCATAAGTGAACTGATGCTGGAATAAGCTTCAACATAAGGCTTGAATCATTTTTTGAAATGGAAAACAAGTGCCTTCGGTGCAGCTTTGGCACAGTTACGGTTTAAAAACACATCCCCATGTGACCCAAGCTGCCCTATGCCCGGGGTAGGTTGGTGGTTGGTCAAAGTCTTGGGCAGTTTGGGTCATTCATAATTAAAACTCTAAAATTACAACTCAGAAAGAAAACAAACAAACAAAAACCTTGTAATTATACTAAATAAAAATAAAATAAAATAAAAAAGTGTAAAAAAAGTTTGTGTTAAGACTATATAAAAAAAAATCTATCTTGAAATCAATAATAAACCAGAAATGTTTATACCATGTAAAAAAAAAAAAAAAAAAAGCTGGGGGGGGGGGGGGGGGGGGGGGGCTTTTCCCAAATGTCAGTGCCTTTTAATGCCCTTTCCCCCCATTTTTGTATGTGTTGGAAATGTTGGCTTTGCCAGTCAGAATAATTCTCATATAATTTTTTAATTTTTTTATATATAAAATTTGAGACAGAAAAAAATTGGGGGGGAGGGGGGGGGGGGCTGAATTCAAAATTCTCCAAATTATTTAGCTGACGGCTGTGGTGGCTACATGGTAACTTACGCAATAGATGGTAATGCCCAGAGCACTAATGGAACTGTAGAGCATTCTGGACCACTTCATGTTGCGTAGTTGGTGGTACTCCCGCCAGCTGCCCTCTGGGATGGGCATGTAGTTCATGTGGGCTTTGTTCTCCACGGCAAGCTGCTGCTGTGTTTTGAAATGTCCTAACTGGCCGCGCAGTTTCATCACATGTTCAGACGTCGTTTTGCGTCTAACATATGGTGTCAGCCGCGGTTTAGTATCTGTCAAAAGAAATGGGATTCTGATTATTATAATTATCATTATTTTAAAATTCAGAGCTTTTTGGTCTGCTGGCCTTGCAGGAAATTTGGGTCGGCTCACCTGGGTAAGGCACAATGCAGCAGCTGCCACAGCAGTGCTACCTACTGAGTACTCCTACCGGTGCATGCAGTATTTTCATGTGTCCAAACAATGCTATGGCTGCCAGTGTTTGGGATTTTTAACGTGCGTACAGATGTTGATTCATGCAATTGCACATGGGGGCTGTACAAACACTGTAAGACTAAGAGAGTCTGCACTGAAAGTTGGCTCTGGGAGAAAAATCCTTTGCCGCACCTGGGACTCGAACCCGCGTCAGTATTGCGCCTTGCTTACCAGCTTTTGCGCCTTGCTTACCATGATTTTTGTTCATGAGGAGTGTTTAAGGTGAGGATCGCTACAACAGCTACATAGGTGAGGATCGCTACAACAGCTAAACATGGGATTCATTGTAGTTTCAAGGAGTGTTCATGTGGGGAATGCTGCAACAGCCCAGCATGGGATTCATTGTAGTTTCAAGGAGTCTTCAGGTGAGGATCACTACAACAGCTAGACATGGGATTCATTGTAGTTTCAAGGAGTGGTCAAGTGAGGAACACTATAGCAGCTGAACGTGGGATTCATTGTAGTTTCGAGGAGTGTTCAGGTGGGGAATGCTACAACTGCTAGCCATGGGATTCATTGTAGTTTCGAGGAGTATTCAGGTGGGGAATGCTGCAACAGCCCAGCATGGGATTCTTTGTAGTTTCAAGGAGTGTTCAGGTGAGGATTGCTACAACAGCTAAACATGGGATTCATTGTAGTTTCAAGGAGTGTTCAGGTGAGGAATGCTACAATAGCTAGACATGGGATTCATAGTAGTTTTGAGGAGTATTCAGGTAGGGAATGCTACAACAGCCCTGCATGGGATTCATTGTGGTTTCAAGGAGTGTTCAGGTGAGGAACACTACAGCAGCTGAACGTGGGATTCATTGTAGTTTTGAGGAGTGTTCAGGTGGGGAATGCTGCAACTGCTCAGCATGGGATTCATTGTAGTTTTGAAAAGTGTTCAGGTGAGGAACGCTACAACAGCTAAACATGGGATTTATTGTAGCTCCCCAGCTGAACTTACTCTGGTGGTCACCCGTCGTATATGTAATGTAAAAAATATATAGCGCAATTGTACACTGACAAATGCATACCATGAAGCGAGATGACTGCGTATATGACCATTGTTTTTTTAATTTGTTTTTTGGTGTGTGTGTGTGTGTGTGTGTGTTTGTGTGTGTGTGTGTGTTTGTGTGTGTGATTGTTTTTGTTTTTATTTCCTCACCACATGCCATCTTTGGAGGATAACATGGGATTCAAAACACATTAAAGAAACTTGAAATTTTGGTGGCTGCCCAATGTTCTCTTCACAATTTTGATATACAATTTGTGTGTGTGTGCGTGTTGTTTTTTGTTTACAGAATTTATTCAGATGTCTTGAAGTGCATTATATATTCAAAAATGAAAATGAACTTAAAGGCATTCTTTTTCAAGAGAGAACAACTCATCCAGTGCTCTTCAAATCAGTCTTCCCACGCTACAGGCACCCTTTAGAACTGGAATCAACTCCCGCCCTGGCTGACCACCTCAACAACCCTGGAAGCATTTGAGCACTGTCTGAGCAGCTGCAATTCTCATAGTGCGCTGCCCACACAACCCTAGATAGCTCCTGAAATGTCATATTTAAATATTTTGAACGTTTTGAACGGAGCAGCCACTTCCCAAACAAACCTACCTGTGGAAATACTTCACTGCTGAACGAACAATACCCTGTGAACCCGGTTCTCTATACGGAAGAAGAAGAAGAATAGGAAGAGTATGGACCTTCTGTTTAGATCTGTCTTCAAGGGCAGTGAGTATGTTTATGACTGACTTGAAAACAACCAACCCAAACGCCATTTTGTAATGAAATAACTTATCATTCGATGACTTCGGATTCTGGGGCAGTGTTTAGTGGAGCACGACACCCAGAAATCGCACCGTAAACTTTTCAGCTTCTTGTGTGGTGAAAGAGATCTTTGCTCTTTCTTTTGATATATCCGATTTTCGTAACTTCATGAGCAATAACCAAGGGTAGTCATTCGAGATTCTTTTGCTAGATAGCATCTTGGTGAGTAGATCTAAAAGTGATACTCTAAGAATAGCCGTTACAGTAAACTTGTAAATAAGGAGATAACAGAAATGACTGCCATTATCATCCAAAATACCAATCAGAAACTGAAATTTTAGAAATTAACTTTCAACACGTTGCGCAAATTCAGAAGGCAGATACTTACTAAGTAACTGAAGCAACTTTTTCGAAAATATTTGCCAACGAGACATCTTTTGTTTTTTGCTCCGCTGGTCTTCTTCGCGAAAGAGCACATCAAGCCCACTAACTTCCCTTTGAACTATGCACTGTTCCTCTCCACCAAGGTAAAAAAGAAAGAAAAGACGGAAAGAACGTAAGGAACACAAAAGAGATAACAAGATAAGACACTGAAAGCTGTCGTATATTGAGCAGTTAGGTAAGGTAAGGTAAGCTGGTAAGCTGAATCGATCTGTTTTGCTCAGCTGAATAGATCTACCACCAGAACGTGTTCCCGGCCACAGAGTGATGTGGGTACGTGAGTGTGCGTGCGTGCGTGTGTCCGTGCGAGCGCGTGTGTGCGTGCGTGTGTGTGTGTGTGTGTGTGTGTGTGTGTGCGTGTGTGTGTGTGTGTGTGTGTGTGTGTGTGTGTGTGTGTGTGTGTGTGTGTGTGTGTGTGTGTGTGTGTGTGTGTGTGTGTACGCGCACGTGCGTGCCGGTCTGTGTGTGGACGTTTCTTGACACATCATGGGCGTAAACTCGACACATTTATGTAATGGTGCTTTTGTTTTAGTTTTCTTTGGGTGAAGTTGGAGGGGCATGGAGGGGGAGGGGTCGGAGGTGTGGGTGAGGGCGGGGGGTTGGGGGGGGGGGGCGGGCGGGCTTAGGGGACTCTTGAACAACCGCACCCCCCTCCTCCATACCACCTTGACCTGCTGGCGATAACCGAAATGTTTGCCTATATAGTCTAACACTGTAATAATATGGAGAAGATTTAAGAAGGGATAACAATGGTAGTCCGTTCAGTTCCCTAGATGGTATCTATGCGGCGCTCGGAAAAGCCCATGTGCGTTCCACTCCGTCTCTCAGAAATGAGTTTCCCCAACTGCCTTTGAAACAATTCCAAAGATCGATGGTAGTCAGTCACAGTATAAGGCTGACAGCAGTTCAAGCGGCCCAGCTTACTACACCTATTGGCAATTTCAGTCAGTCGTAATCATATCCCCTCAGTAAGGAAACTGTATATTAATATAAATAGGCCCGTATGGCAAGCTACATGCCCGCCTGATTGTCGGGTAGCCCGACTGAGTGATTCCACAGAAGTGATTCCACATGACACGCACGACGCACAACACACACATACGCGCACTCTCGGCCGTACACACACACACACACACACACACACACACACACACACACACACACACACACACACACACACACACACACACACACACACACACACACACACACACACACGATTAAGATTTTTGAATACCTCCCGGCGAGATAGTGATAGAAGAACAGAAGAGATCGAGAGACGCGAAATTCTTAGGCCCTCTAACTGACGAGAACATGTAAATCGCGAAATTCTTAGGCCCTCTAACTGACGAGAACATGTAAATCGCGAAATTCTTAGGCCCTCTAACTGACGAGAACATGTAAATCGCGAAAATCTTTGGCCCCCTGTGGAAAACATATCAGTTTTGCTGGCAGACTTGAAAGACTGCATGCAAAGACAGATCAGCATGTCTTCGTGTACGCTAAGTGGCAGCTGATTCTACGTCGGTAAATGGAACTTGGTTTGAAAGAACAATAACACACACGACGGGGACGGGGATAGCTCAGTGGTTAGAGCGCCGGACTCGTGACTGAAAGGTCTCGGGTTCAAATCCCTGTAGGAGCGGCGGGAGAATTTTCTTCTCCAGGGTCGACTTTCTGTGTTGACTCTAATTTCGGTATCCATTCCACCCCCGTGTTACCGCAGTAGCACGTAAAAGATCCCGGTCATTCTGCCAAAAGTGTAGGTGGCAGGTTACAGCTAAACACGCATACACCTTACGTATGTGGCTTTGCATGAAGTGACATGGTGCATGGTTGTATGGTGTAAACAGAACTTGCGCCGAGATGGCTGCAGTTTCATGTGGCACCAGCCATGCCAGCGCTTAAGTACACCACTTCGGTGGATATTTAAAAACAAAAAACAAACGCGCTATAAAAAGCTTGTCGCTCATTTAGAACCACAGGCGAGCGCAGTGAGTCTGCTCAAGAGAGCGGAGAATAGCGCTATATAAGTGATCATCAATCAATCAATCAAACACACACATGCACGCACGCACGCACGCACGCACGCACGCACGCACGCACGCACGCACGCACGCACTCATTCACTCACTCACGCACGCACGCAACGCACGCACGCGGCACGCACGCACATTTGGCCATAAAATTCAGCGCAGGAGAACTGGGTGGGATTTTATTAAAAACACTGGGACGTACACTATAAATGTGACCAGTGCCAAACTTTGCGTGATGGTAGTACTTGCTAGCATTAAGCTGTTCATTCCTATCCCGGCTTTGAGTGATCTTGGTCGTATTTCAAAACCGCAACATAAACGCCACTGAGTTAAACGCTGTTAAATCTACCACACTCCGTGTTCTTTCCGAAAACTGATCAAAACTGGCGAAACTGACGAGACTCGCGGTCTGAGACGTCAGTGTCAGTGTCAATGACGCGCAGTCTGGCTACAGTCGTTGCACTTGGCGGCGAAAACTGTAATGTGGTGGGCAAGGGCCATCACTCGCGGGAGCTGCCACCAGTATGATGTTTGTCGCGACAAAAGTTTTGTTGCGACAAACACGTTTTGTCGCGACAAAAATACGTCTTTTTGTCGCGACAAAAATCATACTTGTGGCAGCTCCCGCCAATGATAAAGGGCTAGGGACAGGGGCCGGGACGAGGCCGGAGCTCGTGGGGTGGGGGGTGGGGGTGGGTGGGTGGGGGGTGGGGGCTGAGGGGGTGCAGGGAGGGCTAGGTGGCGGCGGGGGAGGAGGAGCTGAGATATGACAAAGCGGCAGCTTCCTGTGGTAGCGTCCCCGCCAGCTCATATCAACTGGACCGAATCACCTACTAATCAATTCAGCTCATGATTGGCCGTGAATGTGTGAGCGAGTGAGTGTACTTTAGGACCATGAAACATTCCTTAGATCAAAGCGAAGAAAAGAAAAAAAAA
Organism: Alviniconcha strummeri; assembly: GCA_963584105.1. NCBI lineage: Eukaryota > Metazoa > Mollusca > Gastropoda > Provannidae > Alviniconcha > Alviniconcha strummeri. The sequence goes on from OY757549.1 coordinate 18,186,344, forward strand.
AGAAAAAAAAAAAAAGAAAAAAAGAAAAAAAAGAAGAAGAAGTAGAAGAAGAAGAAAAAAGAAAAAAAGAAAAAGAAAAAGCAACAACAACAAACAAAAAAGCATTAGATTTAAATCTGGAAGACTAAACAGAAACATAATTTCGTGTGCCGCAACAGCCGGCAATGACACCAGGCAATAAAGTTGTATGTAACTGCTTTTCGCATAGTCATTGACCTCGGTTTTCGCTCACCTTTAGGACGGCTGAGGAAGTTAGTTTTATTTTATTTTAATTAAAAAAAAATTAAAAAAAATCAAATTAGTAGTCAGTCAGGATGGCTTCGGCAGAATTTTATCGTTCACAGTAGTTGGGCCGCCCATGCACTTTGCATATCTGGCCTTCAGCCAAACTCGTGGACGTACTTAAATGTAAGTCCGCCATGGCCAAACAGATTCGCCTTTTTATTTATTTAAAATATTGCCACATGTCATGTCATTAGTCCCCTGATATAACCCTTTATGGCTGACCGTGAGCTCAAAGCACCAACTAACTCACGTCAGTCAGTGCCTCCGATACGACAGTCACACTGAGGCTACAGCCGGAACAATTACTGAATCTCAATGACTGCCGGAGTCGCGACTGACTCCGACAGGCATAATGAATGACCGTCCTTGGCCGGGCCGCATGGATGAGCCTGGCTCTCGATACTGAGACTCTAACACTGACAGTCTTTAAATCTATCGCGAAATAAAAAGGAAGAAAAGCAAACAAACAAACAAAAAGCCATTGCTTAATGAGGCTGATCATAATTTCATAGTCAGGCGAAGGCGGCATGACCAAGCGCCATTTCAGTGGCCGCGCCGGCAATGACATCTGCCGCACTGAGTGACCCGGCGACTCACGTCACTGAGGTTCATGTCACCGCTGTTACCGGCAAAACGAACAACGTGAAGTCAGATGACACTAAAATACAAAATTAGCCAGATTAGTTGCACTTTGCCGTTGATTGTGAATCAATTTCTGGCATATTCAGTGATAATTCACCAGCACCGAAGTCGGCTTCTCTGGAGAATCGAAAACGAAAGAGCCAAGGGACATAACCGGCGTTGGTAACTCTTCTAAGAATAAAAGCAGGGCCGGCAAAGCAAAGATGACGCGCTGCATGAATCTTTGCCGATTTTCGGTCATAGGAAGGCGTTTGCACACGTTGAGGAGACCATCATTCCCTGTGATCAGTAAGAAAATCACGTTTTCTTTATTGCGTTAGTGTTAGAAGGCGGTTCTTTTATTAAGGGCGACCGTGCTTTAACATAGCGATGGAGGTTGGTGTCTGACTTGCCCTCTGTCAGAGTCGCTGTCCTTGCACCATTGCAAGTTTGGTTTTGCCTCTTTTCGGTTGTGTTTAGAATTGTGTATCAACTTTCGGAATGTACTTCTGTTGTTGAAATGGACGACAGAGTGCTGAAATGCTTGACTGAACGTTTTACGTGACCTACAGTTACAAAAGTAGTTTTTCAAGGGAGGTAATTTGATCACCTCCGCGAAACTTTCCGTTACGCATGAAACTAGAGTTAGGTTTCTCATACTCGTAGCTCTGTTTTCTTACGTGCACGATGCAACGAAAAGAACCATAAACTGAAAATAAGTTTGTATGAAACTTAAGTCCAGTATTAATTTCACGCACTTTATTTTGGTTGTGCGGCCTTCACATTGATAGAAACAGTTTACAGTAAAGTACTACAAAAATACAAGGAGCAGACGGACTGTGTCAGTGAATGGGGCAGTGAATCAGCGAGTTTTATGGACTCCCCCACTGGAAAATGTTCCTCCGAAAAAAACATTTATTGGAGGGTGTCAGGGAGATGTACAGCTGAATGTGCCCAAGCTATTGACCAGTACAACTACAAGTTCAAATATTTTCCAAGTTTGATATCACAGTAACAGTTTGTTAAACAATTACAGTTTGAAAATCACTATACATGTCAGATTGTTTACATTTCTTTCTACTCCATGGTTAGGTGCTGAACATGAATGAAGGATCCCTCTGTAGGAAATCCATAGCTGCCAATAATTCCAGCAAATCCCAGAATCATTCAGCTGTTGCTGATTTTCCAATGGAAATTTCACTGACAGGTTCAATTTCATTTTCAAACCAGGAATTACACTTTTATTTTTTACCCTTGTAGGGCATGTGCAAATACTTAAAAATAATACATAGAGTCTTGTCATTTTTATGCACGTACAAATACAAAGTGATAATAAAATGTAAAAGTTCACAAAATATCAAAGTGAAACATACAACAACTGCAGTCCTCTTTTGAATTTGCAGTCAGTCTGACTGTCCCATGTGACATCACAAGAACTGTAGAAGAAACTGGTCCATGAAAGATATTGTATTTTGTACACAGTATTCTTTAATACAAAAAGAGTGTTATAAATGTCTTGCTGGAAGTAGAATTACTAGAAATAGGACCAGGTGAACATGGGATTCATGACACATTGACAGGGTTCACTATGTTTTATGTTGTAGAGGGTGGACTCACCCTGTCTTGCAATTTAAAATGGTATTTTCACATTCTTCCCAAAATTCAAAAGAGCTACCTTAAAAATAAATAAAAAAACTGAAGGAAAAATGACAAAGAACAACAACATTAACCCCCCACCACACACACACATACACACTGACACAAACACATGGGTGGGTGGGTGGGGGGGGGGGTGTGCTGAGAGTCAGTCATTAATCAAGACAGAAGCATTATTTTTTTATTTTTTTATTCAAGTCAACAAAATATGGAAATGTGTGTGTTACTGTTTTTGTGTGAATCCATCAAATTTGGAATCCGGGAGATCATGCAAAGGTAAACACAAAGCCAAGGTCACTCCAACTCCAAGCTGGGAGTAAAGTGCTGTTACAGAAACCTTAGCTTTCTCCAGAGCAATTTTTTCCATGTGAACTCAGTGCTGCTTTGGCAGTACAGCATCCTGATGCCCTCTTCTTTTTTCATCTCTTGTAACTTGTCAGCGCTGAAATCTGAAAGTTCATCTGACTGTGTTTTTCATATGTTTAATTGCTGAAGCATAAAGTTTCTGCAGATCACTTACATGCAAACAAGGCACTTCATTGTTTGGCTGTCCTTGTCGCAAGTCACGCACTTAGCCATGCTCTCCTAAAACACTGTGAAAGTTCTATCAGGCTTACATGTTGTTGTACTTGTAGGCCTACTGAAGTTGGGTTTGCTGGTTGAGTAAATGCATCAGCTGAACCTTAAGGGTGCTTTTGCTTTTAGTTTGGCATACCGATTAGCCATGCCTTTGCCAACATTGTGAAAGACCTGCACACAACTGTGACAACATTCACATTCACTTCAGCTTGCATGATTGGATAAAGTGAAAGGCAACAACCAATGAACATTAAGAAAATAATTTAGTCAATGATTCATAATATTTTAACACTGTGCATGAGCTTGCTTGTTCCACTGCAGCTTCGAAAATGTGTTACATTATTTGCATTAGATATTTGTCTTGGTAAAAAAATTGTGGTCACCATCAGCCGCAAAACAGATTTTTAAGGAGTATTTTCACTCCTTTTGACAGATTTTACAACATAATTTTCATGCACAGAGTGGAATTTGAAAGGTGAATTTGAGGTCCTAGTGCATGAATCTGCACATTTTTTTCTTCTTCTTTTTTTCTTTCTTCTGGAGCCCTGTGTGAGCATGATGGGCATCTATTAGTATTACACTACAGAAGGAGTGTTGCTTACCAGTAAATCATTTGTTTGAATAATAGTTAATACTGGCAGTGTGTGTATAGAATAAATAGATAATTTTGTAAAATTAAAAGAATGGGTTTTTAAGTTTCGTGGGTTTGGCGGTTAAAATTTGCGTCAGTCTTACTTTGAACTGAATGCCAAAGACGGATTTTGTGTAACTTTTTTTAATGAGTCTAAAAAACACTAAAAACAACAACAACAGTGACAAACAAACCAACCAACCACAACAAGAAGAAGCTGAACAACAATAATCAAATATAATTAAAATAAATCTGAAAAGAGAGACATCATTGTTGCAGTTGTTTTCAAAACTATGAGAGGTGATAACAAAATCTGATAACTTGTATTTTATATTTGCTCATTTTGAAAGCCTTTTGCCAATCATCTAAATGCTTGCTGTTCTTCTGTTATACGTCTACTGTTACAGTGTTAGACATTAAACTATATTACTTTTTTAGTGTTACCAAAGTTTGTGTCCCCCCCCCCCCCCCCCCCCCCCCCACCTAGATTTAGAATATATTGTAGCAAACAAAGAAATGAGCACTAAAACAAAACAGGAGCAAATACAGCAAATCCTTTCAATGTGAGTCGAGCATTTTCTTTTTCCTTTTTTAATTTATTTTTGTCAACATTTTTTTTAATTTTTATTGATTGTTTGATGCAGGAAAAGAACTGGTGCAGAACTGTTGACAGTTTTCATGTTTTGTTTTTTGCAGAAGCACTGCCTCCTGCATTTCTTCAGCATGCAAGATGCGCGAAGTGTCCCCCACCTCCTTGTCCCCCACCTCCTCAGTGCCAGCCACCTCCACCTCCTTGTCCCCCACCTCCTTGTCCCCCACCGATATACATGAAACCACAGGTTCAGGTTGTCAGAGAGACACAATCCCACATGGACGACCTCCCAGTTCCCAGAGGGCCTTGGCAGAAATACTTTGATGAGCGCAACAGAAAATGGAATATCATGCTGGCCAGTAGCATCGCCTTTTTTGGATTCACATTGTATTGTGTGAGTTGTATGTTGGTGCATGTAGCCAACAGCCTTTTTCTGAGCTTTCTTTGCTGTCTTTCTTTGACCTTGGGGAACATCGGGGGAAGCAAAGTTCTTTTCAAGCTGTTGGCAGTGAGTTTGGGAACGTCGGGGGAAGCAAAATTCTTTTCAAGCTGTTGGCAGTGAGTTTGGGAACATCGCGGGAAGCAAAATTCTCTTCAAGCTGTTGTGAAGTATCGAGGGGTTTCCAAGGAATGACTGGACAATTGCTGGTGAGGTAGACAAAATAGAACAGCTCTAGATGTACTCGCCTATACGACAACACATAAAGAACAATTAAAAACACAAGTGCTTTCAACACAAAGTCTTCGTCAGGTGCAGAAGAGAGCTAGAAAATAATAAAAGAAGAGGGAAGTAAAGTAGAAGATAGACAAGGAGTTGTAATAAAATAGTGTTAAGGATCTGAATGTAGATTTAAAACGACATCATCAAATTCAAAAATGACAAAAATTAGGAAGAGCATGATCTGCCCATGTAACTGTGAATGCACACACACACACGTACGCGTATACACACACACACACACACACACTCACACACAGAGATGCGCACACACACACACACACACACACACACACACACACACACACACACACACACACACACACACACACACACACACAGAGACCTATGCTACCTGCTGATCAACAATGTGTAATTTAGAAGGGCTACAGTGTTGTTGCTCAGCAGGTGGAATAGGTCTGTGTGTGTATATATATATATATATGTGTGTGTGTGTGTCTGTGTATTCATATTTACATGGGTAGATCATGCTCTTCCTAATTTTTGTCGTTTTGATGATGTCGTTTTGAATCTTAGATCCTTAACATTATTTTACTACAAGTACAACTCCACGTCTATCTTCTTCTTCACTTCCTTCTTCTTTTATTATTTTCTGTCTCTCTTCTACACCAGACATAGACTATGGTCTATGTGTCAAAAGTGTGTTTTTAATTGTTCTTTATGTGTCATCGCATAGGTGAGTAGATTTCTCTAGAGCTCTTCTGTCCAGGGGTTTATCTTCATCAAACTCTGCCTTTGCAGCAGCACTTTAGTAGCATCTGCCAGTCAACCTTCCTGGAGCTTTGGAAAATTGCATCTGTCTGCTCTAACCTGTCTCATAACTCAACTGCCAGTGCCAGGTTAGTTTCCTCCATGAAAACTTTGTGACTGAACTTCTGCAATTCCATTCTTGAAGGGCTAGGCCGAACAGATTGCGTGCTTGCAGAAAGTCCAGAACTGTGCTGCTACAGTGCTAGGTTTGTCATATGGAAATCAAAATGGGAGCATATATATATTATTCCATTTCTTAAAGAATTCTGCTGACTTCCCATTTCAAAGGCTAGTGGTCTGAGCATTTGCTCTGCTTGAGTTACTCATTTACTGTGCTTTTGTTATTGATGTTATTGTTTTTATCTTCCTTTGACTGAGTTTGAGCAGTGACACAGGGAGAAAAAAGAAAAGAAGGAAAAAAAGAAAGAACTTCAGAAGACAACAAAAATATGATGCGGCAACATTTTTGTTGTTGTCATCCTTTGATTTTGAATGTTTTGCCCTGCAGCAGCATAACAATTAACATCCAGTTATATATATATATATTTTTTTTTTAAACAATACCTGCACAGTTCACTTGAATGCATTCACAGCTGCTTTTTTTGCAAATAATCAATCCTGTGATCATGAGTCATCTGAGCACTCACTGGTGAAGGACAAAAGCTCTCTCTCTCTTCTTGAACCCTGATCATATATTATTTATATATTATATAATAATTAATATATATGTATTACAAAATATAAGTAAACTGCAACACAGTGCAGCGGACTGACTGGGTTTCCATGGCACAAATATCAAACAACTTCTGCTTTGAATGCATTGCCTGAGTATTTGCTGGCATTGCCTGAATGTTTCTTTCTAAATTCCTTCTTCTTTGTGTGTAAATCATTACGGGATTTAGTAACCCTGCTGAGGTCAACCAAAGTTGTAGTAATATGATTTAATGTTTACTGTCAATCTCCTTGTACTTCTGTCTGTGACAGATGTGGAAGGCAGGATGCTTCTATCTACATGGCATGCAGTGGTATAAGCCAAATCCCGACTTGATTGGCAGGTGGCTATTTCTGGAAGAAGTTCCTCCTCCTCCTGTGGAAGAAGAGGAAGAAGAGGAAGAGGAAGGTGACGATAACAATATACTTTAATCTGTCCCAGTGGGAAATTAAACCTGTGGGGAATTAAACCTGTCTCAGTTTCGGACACTGTTTAGGACAGGTCTTTCAATATTTTGTGTACCCATTTATAATGCAAAGTTGATTGGACATTAGCATTCATAGCATGAGTGGTTTGATTTACCCTATCATGGGTCTTTGCTATGTTAGATCAAGTAGCAAATCATTTAGAGATAAGTCATCTGAGCTTTCACTCTTCTTATTTGGCTATTGTCTGTGAATATGATGATTAATGCATTGCTTGTAGTGCTGCTAGCTGTAGTCTCAGTTTCCTCTGTGGTGTGAACTTGTCGGCGAAATTGAAAGTATGCATTTGATTCTAGTTCGTCACTGCGTAAAGCTGTGTAATTTGAAACATCAATGTCATTTTCATTGTAGTTAATATTTCATCCTCCAGAACCACCTCCCAAGAAACCACCATCAGGTTACATCCCAGAGAGCATCCCTTACCTGCTGATTGGGGCAGGCACTGCATCCTTTGGGGCCTTCAGGTCCATCAGGGCTCGGGACCCAACTGCCAAGGTGAGTCAGACACCCAAACTCCAAGCACTGGTTTACGACATCCTTTTTTCAACCACTGCCGTATTTAGTTACGCCATAGGGTCCAGAAAACTGTCAGCTAATGAGCAGTTTTTTGTTGGTGCTCAAACATTAGCAGTTTGTAACAAACAACTCATATCAGATGTTTGTTTTATAACTGACCATGTTGCTTATGCCAGCTCAAATTAAACCAAAATCGTTTGAATCGAGACAGAACTCTTTTTCTTCTTTTTTACCCGGGGTGGATGCATCTCATGTTTACGTGCGTGCTTCGGCGCTAGGTTGCTTCTACAGTCTTATCAGTACCCAAACCTTTTGGAGGGTGCTGACCGCATCAGTGGACAGCTGCTCAGAGATAAAGATCTGTTCAGTCCACTGCTTCAGTCCACTGTTTCAGTCCACTGATCTGTCCACTGCTTCAGTGGCGTAACTAAATCTGGCAGAGTTTGGAGGAAGGTGCCGGAAAGCGATGATCGGAGTGTGTGAGACACCATCAACACTCAGCAAAGCTTCTGCAGATATGCCAGGTAGAAGCTGTGGTTTTACAAACCAGCCTAAGCTGATGGCAGGTGAGGTGAAAAGAAGAATCCGGAAAGCTGCCAACACCATCGTCATGGGTTTACATGGCACAGATATCGAACCACTTCTGCTTTGAATGCATTGCTTGAGGATTGGCTCGCGTTGCATGAATATTTCTTTCTAAATTCCATTCTCGAAGGGCTAGGCCAAACAGATTGCATGCTTGCAGAAAGTCCAGAACTGTGCTGATACAGTGCTAGGCTTGTTATATGGAAATCAAAATGGGAGCATATATATATAAATATATCAACACTCAGCAAAGCAGAAGCTGTGCATTTACAAACAGCCTCAGTTGATGGCAAATGATCAGAAGAATCTGGAAGAAGAAGCGAAGAAGAAGACAACAGTCAGGAGTCATAGTAAATGATATCCTAAAGCATGAAGGTTGTCAGCTAATGGAAGACTGTATTCTTTGCCCCTTCTTTCCTGTTTTTTTGTGTAGCACAGTCTCTTACTTTCTCTGCTTATGCTGTTAGTTAGGAAGTGGATTTTGGTATCCTGTCAGGCTTTCAAATGCACTGGGTTACCTTGAGATGATGCCGTACAAAAAAAACAACAACCAAGCAAATGATAATAATGTACATTTATCATGCACTCATCAATGCCTTGAGTGCTCACATGATACATATTAACCTAAAGATGATATTCTATACACATGTAGAGCCTAGTCCTACCAAAACAATTTACATAAAGTATTATACAAAAACAAACAAAAACAAAACGCACTACACACACACACACACACACACACACACAAATGACTGTAGCAGAAACTGGGTACTGATATTAGTTAGGATGGAAAAACTGTAAGCACCCAAACCCAAAACCCAAACCCAAACCGAAAACAACATTGCTGTTTATGTCAGATGCTGTGAATTTGTGAAGGGTGAGCAGAATGAAGGGTAAACACGCGAGGAAGAAGTCCAGAATACAAAAATAGTACATGAGAAGGAAAACGTACTCACCAAAAGAAGACAGAGACACGGATACATAAAACATGTCGATGGTTTTCGACAAAGATGTCGGGACGTTTTCACGACCCTTCATTTTCAGTAAATGTCTGTCTTCTTTTGGCCTGTTTTTTCTTCATATGTCTGTCTTCTGTGTTAGTGTCAGTGAGTAATTTGAAAGAACCAAACTGACAGAGACATCTGTCGAAATGTTGTTGTTTTTTGTCCTGTGTTCTTTTGGTGTGTTTTCATTGTTCTAAACCACTTTTTCTTTCTCACCTGCGGTCATTTGCTGTTTCCTTTTTCTTAATACTTGACAGCTTATGGTGTGTGTTTTCGGTCACAGGTGCTGATTGTGACAGAGGAAGAGCATTTACCCTACATGCGACCCCCACTGTCAAAAGAGTTGTGGTTCAGTGATGACAAAGACGCAGTCTACAATCTCAGGTTTAAGCAGTGGAACGGCAAAGAACGAAGGTGATGTTATTGATAGTTCTTGTAATTGCAGGCAGCTGTGATTTTGATGCGTTTGACTCTTCTTCTTTTTTTTCTCTGTCTTTTTTCTGCATTGTCCAGTATATTTTTTTGAAGTGTTTTTCATATTTTTCATATTTTTTTTAGTAATAGCTTAGGTAAAAGAAAAACTATAGATACTAGAGCTTACTTGTAAGTAACGTGTCTCAATCCCTGGTTGCTATGAGCATAAACTCTAGCACACACATGGCACTTGTAGAAATTGTATGTTGTAGTGGCTAGCATGTATTCAGGGGATGCAGTTTGTATAATTATTTTCTGGCTTGGCAAGATAATAAATGTTGAGTATTGACTGGCATGAACAAATGTGAGTATTTGTTTTAATGACCAGTGCTGGTGGTTGGGTGAGCAATGGTTTGTCGCATAATTATACAGTGGAGAAAAAAAAGGAAAAAATCCCACTTCCTTGAGTAGGAAGAGGAATACGGCAGTGAATGTTTGAGATTTATTCCTTGCTGTGTACAGGTTTGTCTTGGTAGAGATTTCAGTAGATTTATTTCATGTCAAAGCTGTTTGACTCCAGATCGTGTCCAACTCATGAACACCACACCCTAGGTTTCTTTATTCTTGCTGCTTAAGAAATTCTTGCCGCTTAAGAAATTGATGAGACCTGAAGTAATGTGTGCATTTAGTTTAAAGTAGGTTTGTTCAGAATCCTGATCGTTAAGGGGAAAAGGTCATGCGTATGTACATTTATGTGCTACGTATTCAGGTTGGTATTACTGACACCCAGTAAATCACTAAACGTCAGTCCAGCCTAGTGCATAATTAAAAAAAATACTTTCATGGAACAAACGGGTTATTGCAGTCTTACAGTTCAGTTCAGTTCAAGATGGTATCTACGCACTTGGAAAAGCTCATACGTGCTCCACCCCATCTCTCTGAAGTTTCCCCAGTGTCATCTTTGAGAAACAGTTCCAACGTTTGTCTGATTGATGATGGCCCTCTCTCGTCCTTTCAAGGAAGATTGTCTAGCACTTCCTCTTCCCATACCTCCCTCCACCAGGTGATTGATTGGCTTTGTGCCTGCAGGTAGTGTCTCCTCGACACTTCACATGTACAGTAACCATGCACAGGTTTAATTGTTTGATGGCCTTGGTTTTTTTTTTTCAGTATTTATTTTGAGCCTGAAAGCTTCTACCTGAGAACAGATGAGCTGGAGGGAAATGCAGATGGAGGTGTGTCTGTTGCAACTGGACGGAAGGTGTGTGAACCTTGCTTGCTGACTACTTCGTTATGAGTACCTCTGCTTTTTTTTTTCCGTTGGCTTTGTGTCTTTGTTTCTTGCTTCCGCTTTGTTCTTTTTCTCTCTTTTTGCGTTGTTGTTGATAAAAATCTGAAACGGAATGAGGCCCCCAAGCACTTGTGCAGAATCAACAGACACGGGAGTTAATTCTGGAATCTAGGCATGATTTCCAAAGAAAGCTCTGACGAAACAACAAATTAATAAAGTGTGTCAGTCTACCTACCCGGAGCTGCATAGAATTACCTCAGTTAGTACTGTTAGACATGTCCTCACAATTGGGGCTGCCAAAACCCATGTCATATCCTTGGTGTTGTCACATCTTGATTATAATTCTCTATTGTCACGAATGCCCCAACAGCTTATTGAAAAGGTTCCAAATTGTTCGGCCAGACTCATCTTCAAGACCTCTAAATGCACTCGTGCATCACAACTCTTGACTAAGCTGCATTGACTTCCAATAGCTCAAAGAATTGAATATAACGTCTTGAATTAAAGTCTCTTCCAGGTGCTATGATGTACTTGTCTGACCTGCTTCACCTGTACATCCCATCCTGTTCATTGCACTCCTGTGCTGACACTCGCACTCTTCGGATTCCAAAACGAAAGAAAAGCACTCGTCAGATTCCAAAATGAAAGAAAAAGTTCCAAGGGCAATGCACATTTTTTTTTTTTTCATCTGGGCCTTGTCACATGGAATAAGCTCCCATACTCTGTAACCCCCCCCCCCCCCCCCCCCAAAAGAAAAAAGAAGAAAAAACCCATCAAAAACCGAAAAGGGTGCAGAACTGGAAGGCATCAGTCCAGCTGGCTGTCACCCGTGACAGTGTTTTGCACATCAGAATCATAAGATCCATCTAATCGCTACTTCTGAAAGTAGTTTTATAAGTACAGTTGATATAAAACCCAAAGGCAATATATATATATGATATAAAATTTTAGGGTTTTATTTTGAGCTCTTCTGTGTGTTGGATTAACTTGTTTCCAGGCAGCTAGTTCATGTAACAATGCCTGTGTTGGTTATGCCATTCTCTTCATGAAAGATTTGATGACAGATTTAATTGTTTATGTGCTGTGACATGTCACACAGGTCGTCAAGGTGGATGCATTAAAGAAGAAAGTCTATCTGGATAACGGAGCAGAGATAGGGTATGACAAATGTCTCATTGCAACTGGTGAGTTAGATTTACTTGATTTATCTTTAGTCTTAAGCCCATTCTTAATTGGGCGAGCTATTAGTTCACCGAACACGCTTCAGACAGTTCGATGAGCTACGTTTCTTGATTGAGCTCGGATGAATTTTCAGTTCCATGAACACAGTGTGGACAGTTTTACGAACTATACTTCCTTTTTTTATCTGGCTTATAATAAGATGCAAGCTTCAGCCTGAACTTGCAGCACAAGCGGAGCAGGCAACGTGATCCAAAAGGTAGGCTAAAGACTAAAGTCAAGTCAGTTCACTGTTATGTATACGTTAATCATCCCTCACAGGGTAATTCAACTAACTGCTACATCATTCTGGGTCCCAGAGACAAGGCTGCGCATCCCACGCCGGAATCGCATTGCTGGTCTTGATCACTTGCTTCATGTCTTTGGTGATGTGAACATGGCTAAGATGAGCATTGTCGAGGCTGGAGCTTAGGCACACGCAGCACATAAGACGCAGGGGTCAGTTTTGAGCAAAAAGAAATCATTGTGCCTTGTAGGCCGATGTTTACAGTGTTGGACTACAGTTTATTCACTGAGATCGCCCTGATATAACCGCACTGGTTGACAGGGCTTAAAACACCAACTTATTACTCCCGCTATTATTCACTGAGATACATTCAAAAGTACACAAACTTTGCTGATATTGTTAGATGTTACGTGATATGTTATTGTACCTGAATTTTTTTGGTTCTGTATGCCAGGTGGAGTGCCCAGGAATGTGCCCTTGCTGGAAACGGCTGGCAATGAAGTCAAGAAGAGAACCATTTTATTCCGCACTGTAAGTATAATTCCGTTTGGGTCGGTCTCAGCTGGTGGTGGTAAAAGAGCGTAAAAACAGATCAAAGCAAAGTCTGTGCATCATTGAATACATGTATGCATGCACACTTGCACATATATGCATGCACACCTGCATACACACGCATGCATGCATGCACATGCGCACATACACACACATATGCATGCCCATGCACACACACACACACACACACACACACACACACACACACACACACACACACACACATGCATGCCCATGCACACACGCACACATGCATGATGCACATGTGCAAAGTCTGTGCATCATTGAATACATGCATGCATGCACACTTGCACATATATGCATGCACACCTGCATGCACACGCATGCATGCCCATGCGCACACACACACACATATGCATGCCCATGCACACACACACACACACACATGCATGCCCATGCATACACACACACACACACACACACACACACACACACACACACACACACACACACACACACACACACACACACACACACATGCAGCTGCTGCAGTACATAAGTTTGTATGTATGGACAGAGGAACCTTTCGTGTGGGTGAAATCAAGGTATGTGGTCGGAAGAACACAGGCAAACAAATGCATACCCAGTTCAAATTGTGGTTCCATACATCTCCAAAGCATCTCCCTGACCATTCTTACTCAAGCCAGCCACATATGGTTTTAAAGTTGTACATACATACCAGTTTTAACACATATACACTTTTGAAAAGTAATATATGATGACAAAAATGTGTATCGCCCTGATATAACTGCACAGGTTGACTGGGCGTAAAACACCAATCTACCGACCTACCTACTCAAGCCAGCCAGTTACTTAGGTTCTCGTTGCTGATGGAGTCGACTAGGTGTGACTGCATTCTGTCTAAGCGGCATTGTGCTTGCTTGCGTTGCAGATCCATGACTTTAAGAAGCTGAACACAGTTACTGATCAGGCAGAGGCAGTGGCTGTGATTGGTGGCGGATTCCTTGGCAGCGAACTGGCCTGCGCTCTTGGCAAGAAAGGTTAGTGCAACACATGTGCAGGAATCGCTGATGAACAGTGATCACGCTAGACATATTTTTCAAACCAGTGTTCACAGAAACTGGTCAGACAAGCACTGTAACTGGTCAGTTACTGTAACGGCCGTCTATACAACTACTGCATGCACTCACACACACACACACACACACACACACACACACACACACACACACACACACACACACACACACACACTCTCGCACACACACACAAAGACGCACGCACACACACGCACGCACACACACAACATGCCATATGCACTTTCTGCTTTTTGTTTTGTTGTTGTTTTTCTAATGTTGTTTTTGTTGTCGCTTGTTTGAGAACTGGTGAAACAAAATGACAGCCAATATGTTTGACCGATTACTGATTCCCCCCCCCCGGCATATGCTGATGATGGTCTTTGAATTTTGAGGGGGAAAAACAGTCTTGAAAGTCTGTGAAGACATTTCTGAATTTTTGAGTGAAAAGTTTGTAGGAACCCTGTTTAAAGTGGATTTTATCTTTAAGGAGTTTGTCTGAAATGTGTTAAACTGATGTTTTATTTTGTGTAGAATGATTTTAATATTTTTTGTTCAGGCAAAACGACTGGCATGAAAGTGTACCAGATATTCCCTGAAACAGGTATGTACATCTGTTATGCTTATCATAGAACTACAGAAGCATTGCATGGTAGAGTGAGGTGTGTGGGTACATGGCTGAATGGTTGACTTGATGTTGAATGGTTGACTTGATGTTAAATATCAACCATCTGGCCTCTGCAGACGATATATTCATTACCCTTGTGGATGAAATCAGTGCAGGATGTTGTTTTTATTTTCGAGTTTGAATTCAGCAGTGTTTTGTATGTTGAGCTGCTGCTTCTGCTGCTCAGTATTTGGGTAGGTGAGGTCACACCAAACAGATTTCATTTGATACCTAAAGTATGTTATTTGGGTAGGTGAGGTCACACCAAACATATTTCATTTGACACATAAAGTATGTTATTTGGGTAGGTGAGGTCACACCAAACAGATTTCATTTGACACCTAAAGTATGTTATTTGGGTAGGTGAGGTCACACCAAACAGATTTCATTTGATACCTAAAGTATGTTATTTGGGTAGGTGAGGTCACACCAAACATATTTCATTTGATACCTAAAGTATGTTATTTGGGTAGGTGAGGTCACACCAAACAGATTTCATTTGATACCTAAAGTATGTTATTTGGGTAGGTGAGGTCACACCAAACAGATTTCATTTGACACATAAAGTATGTTATTTGGGTAGGTGAGGTCACACCAAACAGATTTCATTTGATACCTAAAGTATGTTATTCGGGTAGGTGAGGTCACACCAAACATATTTCATTTGATACCTAAAGTATGTTATTTGGGTAGGTGAGGTCACACCAACCAGACTTCATTTGATACATGAAGTATGTTATTTGGGGAGGTGAGGTCACACCAAACAGATTTCCTTTTATATGTAAAGTCTGTGTGTGTGTGTGTGTGTGTGCGCGAAATAATTAGTACTCTGTAGAACAGAATTCTGAAATGAGGATTATGGTTGCAAATCTTGAAATCATGGTGGTGAAGTTCTGTACAACACATTGTTCATGTTATTTCAGGCAACATGGGCCGCATTCTGCCAGAATACCTCTGCAAGTGGACAACCAAAAAAGTGGAAGCTGGTAAGTCACATATGGGCTAAATCTTGGTGATATTTGTATGACAGTGATGCTGATTTAACCAAATTTGCTGAGGGCAGTTTGCAGTCCCAAAAAGATGCTTCTTCATCTGCACCAGTACATCTTTCGAGGACTGATTCCTGCTACCCAGAGTGTACCCCTCTCCTGTCTGTTCTGCCTTGCTTTGAGCTTTTGAATTTATTTTCCTGTTGAACCTTCTGTTTGTTTATTTGTATATAATCTGACCTGCACCATCGGCGTACTGTTGCAAGATGCTTTTCAGGGTGCTTTAGAGACATTCATCATCATTGGTGGATGTCCTGTTGATTACATCCCTCCAACTGTCTGGAACTCGCTGCCAGCCAACCTGAGAGATTCACCCTCCCTGCAAACTTTCAAAGCTAAACTAAAAACGCATCTCTTCCATGCAAAGCTTTCTGATTGATTTGTGCATTCTTACTTCTACCTGTCTTTTTGGCTGCATACATCCGACTGTCTAGAACTCGCTGCCGGCCGACCTGAGAGATTCACCCTTCCTCCAAACTTTCAAAGCTAAACTAAAAATGCATCTCTTCCATGCAAAGCTTTCTGATTGATTTGTGCATGCTTGCTTCTACCTGTCTCGTATCCGTTTTTGTGCGTGTGAGTGTGCATGTGTGCCTGTATTTTGTGCATGTGGATGGGTGGGTTATGGTCATCGTCACCTTTGCTTGAACACCGTTTCTGTCCATCATTCTGTCTCTGTCAGTACTTTTAAATCTTCCTTGTAAACCTTTCTTTTTAAAAACCTTTCCTTCAGTCTCATTGCCCTGGTCTATGACTCCGTGTGTGTGTGTGTGTGTGTGTGTGTGTGTGTGTGTGTGTGTGCGTGTGCGCGTTCGCATGCATGAGTGCCTTTATGTTCTATGCATTGAATCTTGACAGTATGTACATGTAAAGAATGTGTAAGTGCTTAGGGCCTGTGTGGGTTAGGCACTCTTAAGTGTCCATTGTAATTGTTATCATTAACGCCAGCAGTCACTCCTGAAGTCAGTGAGTGGTTTACCTGATTCAGTGGGGGATGCTGCTCATGTGGGGGAAGGAAAACACTTGCATGCACAAAATCTCACCCAGCCATAGTTCAGGCAGAGGAATAAAAAGAAAACATTAGCTGGTAATCAACAGTGTTGCTGCATTTTTGCAAGAGTGCAGTCATAACTGCTATTCATTGCAGAGGGAGTGATCATCAAGTCCAAAACAAACATCACTTCTGCAAGTTTCAAGGAGGGCAAGGTTAACTTGTGTCTGACTGACGGAACTCAGGTAAACTGATTGTGTTCAATAAAGACTGTTCAAGCTCTTTTTGTTGTTGGTTTAAAAAAAGTTTTTAATGTGTTGAGCAGTATATCCACAGTGCTGGGACATACTGATGTATGGAGATGCTTGAATAAGAAGGGTTTTTGATTTGTTCCCGCTTGGCTGTAAACAGAGGTTTAAAAAGGAAAAGGAGTAACCAGTACTCCCCTGTTTCTCCTGTGGTTTGAGTTGCCAGAGAGTTTGCTGTCCTTGTTAAAGTTAAAGTGTGTGTGTGTTTTAACCCCTTCACTGCCCCAGCCTGTACATTTTTTGGGCTAAAAGGTGCGCACATTCACGCCAGAAAACAGTATATTTGATGGTCGTATAACAGATCTACTCTCAATACTGCCCATTTTGATAGAAATCGTTTCACGTGCTCATGCAGAAGGGGAAAAAAGCCTTAACAATTTCAAGTTTGGCACTTTTATTGGTTGTTTTCCAAGTGATGATGTGGCAAGCATGGCATTGAAAGGGTTAAGCCAGTTAAGACCTGTCAAAATGATGTTTGTGAATCTGAAAGATGAAGGGTATATATATATATAGAAATTTGTTCTGCCATGGACACTGCAGCTAAAGGTGGACGCCATCGTACCAGCCGTAGGCCTGGAACCTAATGTGGATCTTGCTCGTGCATCAGACCTGGAGGTGGACCCGGACCTTGGGGGATTCCTTGTGAATGCTGAACTGGAAGCCCGAACTGATGTCTGGGTGGTGGGTAGATAGGTCCTTGCCTGTACTTCTCTCCCCTCCCTTTTCTTTGTCACTCTCCTGTGCCATTTGAGTTTTACACCATGTAATGTTCATTACATCACACCTGTTACACGTTGTTGTCATGCCAACGTTCTTCCAAGCACTGGACAGGAAAACAATGTAGCTGAACCAAAAAAATATAAATGGATTAGTTTGTACTCTCATTTTTGTTTTTCACCATTTAACTGTTGTTTATGTGCGCTTTGTAGCTTGATCAAGGGGATAACCCTGACAATTGGCAGGTTGTGTTTTGTGCCAATAAATAGCGCTTTTTTGAACCGTTCATGTGTTTGGACCTTGCCCGTACTTTTAAGTGGAGAGGGTGGGGAGCTGTATTGTGAAAGTGAAAGCTTGGAAAGAGTAGAGCTTAGTAACTACCAGAGGTGATTGCATTTTATTGCTGAATCAGAAGCCAGCAGTTGGATCATTTTTCTCTCAGTTGGGAGAAATTCTTCTTTCAGTGAAGAGAGTCCGAAAGAAAAAGAGTGACTTCATAAATGAAACAGCTACTGCTACCTTGTATGTGGAAGGATGAAAGGTTTGATAACGAAAGAGTAATATGTTGGTATTTTAACAGTCAATAGTTTTGTTATCTGATGCGTCAAGTCGTAATATTACTATTAGTGGGACACACACAACATTAAGATCAAACCCAGATTGGATATGGTTGAACTTATGATCAAGATGAAAGATGACAAATGGTCAGCAGTTCACTGGTTTGAGAAACGTTTGAAATCCGTGTGAAATTTTTAGATTCAAAAGTAATATTTCTGCCTAATTTTTCCGTAAACCAGTGACAGTGCACATGAATGATGGATTAATTTTTTTCCCCAAAGGCCACTGCGGCCAAGAGTGTGTACTGTGACACTTTACAGCACAGTGATGAATAATTGGTGCCTGATTTTTACAGGCTGGAGACGCAGCATGCTTCTACGACATCAAGCTGGGCCGGAGGAGAGTGGAGCATCACGACCATGCTGTTGTTAGTGGCCGTCTGGCAGGAGAAAACATGACTGGTGCTGCTAAACCGTACTGGCATCAGTCGATGTTCTGGTGAGCTGAGCATTGCATGCACCCTGTCTCTCCCGTGAGGGATATTGATCTACCAGAAAAGAAGGGAAAGAGATTAAGTATAGAGAAGTACGTCAAAAGTCAACAGGTGGAAATATTTGTACTTTGCATTGCTTGGTTACCGTTTTTCACATCAGAATTGTGTCTGAATTTAATTTGCGCAAGAAGTGCACACACACACACTGTGTCTCTGTCAGACTTTGCAAATGAAAACTTAACAATGTTGTTGTTGTTGATTTTGTATAAAAAAAAAAAAAGATCTGCAGAGGATGATTTGCTCGGCTCAACCATACCTCGGATGTGTGTGCACAGTCAAGCAGTCACTGCAGGTCTGATGTGTATGGTTAGTTAGTTGCCAGTATTTGTCCACGTCTTTTTCTGCAGGTCTGACTTGGGCCCACACATTGGCTATGAAGCTATCGGCATTGTGGACTCTGCTTTGCCCACCACCGGCGTCTTTGCCAAGGCGACATCTCAAGACACGCCAAAGGCCGTTGTTGAAGCCACAGGAGAGGGACTGCGCTCAGAGACTGAGATGGTCAGCGACTTTATTCTTTTGTGGACCTTCTGTTGCTGTTTTGGTTGCCAGCATTTTGTCGCCCCACTTGCAGAAGTTTTGACCGCTGTGATTTTACTTGCACTTAATTTTTCTCACTTTTTCAGCATTTTCATGGCTGTTGTCATCCTGTGTGTGACTGCTGCACAGAGATAGACAAAGCTGTGTATGGGCTTTGGTGTATAATAATGGTCAAATGCTATTTAGTGCCTTGACAGCATGGTCAAACTTCACTCACACATGTATTCTCCAAAATCTGTTGAACATCATCGGGGCTTGACTCTCTTTGTCTGTATGGGATGTAAATGAACTTGCTGTGCTCATATAAGTAATTTTGCTCACTGGACGGCCCGACTGTTCTGTTGTTAATGTATTGTGATATATGAAGTAAATTTTGTTTAAACCAAATGAAACAAACTTTAAAAGTTCATGGTTGGCTGAACAGTGCTTTGCTTTGAATGACACGATCCCGGCATCATTTGTCAGCAATGCATTGCACATTAAGTAACAAATCCTTTGAATGTTAGTCATCTGAGCTGTCAGTCTTCTGTTGTTGCATCTTTTGTTGGACTTTGAGCAGTCAGGAAAATTGACTCCAAAATTCTGGAGAGGTGGAAACTTGGTACTTTGTAATCAGCAGTGGAAGATATCTTTTGTCTGCAAAGAACTGCTGTGTCGTATCAGCCTCTGATGCTTGGAGATGCTGTGTTCCTTGGATGGACAGGAGGACCCTGGGGGAGAGATCCTTTCATTACATTGGACCTGTGATCTGGAACTCTCTTCCTATCTCTGTCAGGCATTCATCTTCACTTTCTTCTTTTAACTCAAAAGTGCAAACCCACCTCTTCTCTTCTGCATACTGATCTGTCATTTTTTTTCCTTCTCATTCTACCAACTCGTCACCAGTAACGCGTGTATTTGTAGCGAGTGTGTGTGTGATAAAATGAGCATATCCTTATGTCTTTGTAAGTGCTCTGGGCTCTTTCGAGATGGGGTGCTGTAAATCTGTCATTATTATTAGTCTCATGGCTGAAGCTAGTCCCCACATAACTATGCTGCTCACAAAATTCTGAGATTTTGTGTGTCTGTGTCATAATAGTGTTCTTTTGACAGCATGTTAATGTAGCCTTGGAGCACTGGCTGGCGTCAGTGTTGTGAGGTGCAGCGTGCAACTTGCAGTAACCTTTGCTGCATGCAGGTGGCAGATCCAAACAAAATTCTGAGATTTTGTGTGTCTGTGTCATAATAAGTGTTCTTTTGACTCTTTTAAGTGTTTGGATCTGTACTGCTCTCAACAGCATGTTAATGTAGCCTTGGTGCACTGGCTGGCGTCAGTGTGTTGTGAGGTGCAGCGTGCAACTTGCAGTAACCTTTGCTGCGTGCAGGTGGCAGATCCGAACAAACCAGCCAAAGAGGAGGATGAGGCCTGTTGCCCGGACAACCTTCAGGCGCAAGACAGCGAGGAGTTTGGCAAGGGTGTGGTCTTCTACCGCAGAAACAACGCCATCGTTGGCATTTTGCTGTGGAACACATTCAACAAGATGCCCATTGCCAGGAAGGTTAGCTCTTCTTTCAGTCCAGGGTGGATGAATAGGATTGGTTTAAATCCCTGTTTTTGATAGGACATTGCTGTTTTAGCACAGGGGGTGTGGCAGATCAGTTTTTGCTGTTTCAGTGCAGGGGATGTGGCAGATCAGTTTTTGCTGTTTCAGTGCAGCGGATGTGGCAGATCAGTTTTTGCTGTTTCAGTGCAGCGGATGTGGCAGATCAGTTTTTGCTGTTTCAGCGCAGCGGATGTGGCAGATCAGTTTTTGCCGTTTCAGTGCAGCGGATGTGGCAGATCAGTTTTTGCTGTTTCAGCGCAGCAGATGTGGCAGATCAGTTTTTGCTGTTTCAGCGCAGCAGATGTGGCAGATCAGTTTTTGCTGTTTCAGCGCAGTGGATGTGGCAGATCAGTTTTTGCTGTTTCAGCGCAGCAGATGTGGCAGATCAGTTTTTGCTGTTTCAGCGCAGGGGATGTGGCAGATCAGTTCGTTTTGTTCACACTTGATTTCTTTCCTGCGTCCGGGCAGCTGATGCTGCTGCTGCTTGGACTCGCTTCCCGCTTAAACTTTACTTCCCTTTTTATTCCCCCTGCAACAAAGTTGCTTACAAAGGCCTACAGGTGCATGCGTTAATCTTGTTCACACAAACACATGACCACACCAGTTGCATGCATACCCTCCCCCCCCCCCGCCCCATCCCAGTCCATCATTTGGCCTCCATTTTTTCCCTGTTAGTGTTACTATAAAAGAATGCTCTAAAAATTGCTTCATGGAACTGCTTGACATGAACTGCATCTTTGGAATGTATTTTCTGCAAGTTCTTAAATGCGCCGGTGGTCACTGATTACTCAGGTAGCAAAACAGATGTCTGACCAAGGCAACCAACATAATAATGGTCCCCACCAGCATAAGATTTTTCATAACCCCTCTGTTTGGCATTGTGGGCCAAACATTGGATTTAGTTGGGGGGGTTTTGGGGGGGGGGGGGGGGGGGGAACTGATGCACCCAATAGGCTCTTTATGACGGGAGTACAACTTTCTGTCTCTCCATTTTTTTCCCTGTCAGTTTAATCTGTTTAAGGCCTTCCAGATCTAAATATAACGCCTCAACAATTAACTGCTTGCTTGTTTGTTTTTTCTACACTTTGACCTAAAATTGTTTCAGATTTTGCGTGATGGTGCCGAGAATGAAGACCTGTATGAAGTGGCCAAGCTGTTCAACTTGCATGACTCGTGAAGGGCTGTGCAGTGTTGCTGACGCCTTGTATGCACTTGCGTGCCAAAACTGTCCCCCCCCCCCCGTCTTCAGGCAGTGCAGGAGAAATGCAGCTACAGTGTGATTTATCAAAATTGTTATTTATAACCCAAGACACCAATCCTATTGTGTGATTTGACCGACATGTGATTGTGGCTTGTTAAAGATCTAGCCTGCGTTATTGTGTGACGTGACTGGTAGGTGTTTGTGGCTTTTAAGTGAACTAGTCTGAATTTTTTTTTTTTTAATGTTGCGTCCAAGAGGGTAGAACTTGAAGAGATCAAATGAAAACTTAACAGGTTTTTGTTTCTTAAAATTCCCAGTTGGTTTTGTATCAAATTTGCAAGTTGGATCTGCAGAGGACAATTGCTTGGCTCCACGAGACCTCTGACGTGTGCACAGTCAAGCATCACTGCAGGTCTAATGTGCAGCGTTACTTAGTTTCTTGCTTTCATCGTCCCGTCAACCGCATAGGGTCACCTCAGGACACGATACATGGGGTAATATGCTTTAATTATGACTCGTGACTAATTAGGACTGCTTAATTTACATCCTGCCTTTCACAGCTGGTGGAGCAATCCTGTGTCGATTGTTAAACCAGTCATCAGTTCCTTTGATTTTCAAGCTTTTGCACCCATATGGGGGGGAGGTCAAGGGATGTCTGGTGTTTTCCTTCAGGTGGATTCTCAGGGCCGTCATCTGATCCCACTTTTCTGTCTTCTTTCTTGTGCTGCTGCTACCAAATCCTGTTCAGTCCTGTTCTTTTCTTGCTAAAGACCCATTCTCTGGGCTTTTGGAGAAAATTCTCCAGTATTTTTCTTCAAGTGACAGGCTTTTTTTGTATCGCTCTCATCAGCCCCAGCTGGATGGTGGTTTGGTTTGTAGGTGCAGCTTGCTGCCATATGGCACTGGTATTTGCCTCGTGCCTTTTGGTGCACAAATCTGGAATTCTTTTCCTTCCACTCTTTGTTACAATCCTTCTGTCCCTGCCTTCAAGAGCAGTCTGAAAACTTAAACCTTTTCAGACGGTATTTTGGACAGTCAGTCCTCTCCCTTCCGGTTCCAGTCTCAAAACTTAACCTCTTCAAACAGTATTTTGGACAGTCAGTCCTTCTCTCCCTGCCTTCAGCACTGGTCTTAAAACTTAACCTCTTCAGACAGTACTTTGAGCAGTAATCTTTTCCGTAGTGTGTGTCCTTTTTGGCATTAATAAACTGGACCTTTTTGGCATTAATAAACTGGATGGAAGGGTTGACGACACCCGTGAGTTCTAAGCAGTATGTGCTTTTTAACAAGGGCAGCATCTAAGGGTCCAACTCTTGAAATATTTGTGTTTGATGTATGTGCATACAGTATGTTTTGTTTTGTGCTCGTGTTTAGACTGATTTTGCAGAGGTGACGCCAGTAAGGGCTACAAATGAGAAGAGATCTGAATGGGCGTCGACTTACGACAGTTTGATTGTCCTTAGGTGACCTGAACATGTTATGCTTACAATGGTTGTAGTTGGATGAAAGGTGGACGACAGTTTAATTGTCCTGAGGTGACCTTAACATGTTATGCTTGCAACAGATGTAGTTGGGTGAAATGTGGACGACAGTTTATCCTGAGGTGACCTTAAAATGTTACACTGATGAAGGTTGTAGTTGGGTGAAGTGTGGATATCTATACTTAACATTGGTTGCACTTGGGTGAAAGGTGGGTATTGAGACGTGCTTGTTGCTGTTGTCTGATGCTGTGCTCCGGCTGTTTGCTTGTGACTTGCTGTTT
Source organism: Alviniconcha strummeri (assembly GCA_963584105.1). Lineage (NCBI taxonomy): Eukaryota > Metazoa > Mollusca > Gastropoda > Provannidae > Alviniconcha > Alviniconcha strummeri. Next base: position 18,210,208 of record OY757549.1, read on the forward strand.
GTGTTCTGAACTGGTGAAGAGAAGTTTAAATGTGCAGTTTGTCCTCAAGTGATTCTATGTGGTTGACGGAACTCTAAAATCCATAAGTAAGCAGGTGACCGGGCATTAAAGTCCAATTTACTAACTTGCAGGCTTTTTTTTCATGCCACAGTGTAATGAGGTAACCCAACCAGGCAGACTGACAACAGAGACGGACATATATAGAACAAACAACATGGGTCAGATCTGTACATATTCCACTACAGTCTGTCACTACAATACCGTGAACTAGTACTAGCAGGTCTGCACATATTCCACTACAATCTGAATTAGTCTGAGCACTTACACGTCACTGAAACGCCTTATGCAAGAGTTCAGAATATCGAAGAGACTCTCTCTTCAGATGCTTCGACAAAGCAGGAAAAGCAGAATTAACTAAAAAGCAACTGACCAACACAGTAAAGTGTCCTTTGAGATAGAGGGCTACCAGAAAGAACACAGTCAATGGGCCCATGTGGATGCCTGGAATCCTAAATTCTTTAAAAATAATCATCATTCCAGACTGCAAAATCTGGAAGAAAGAGAAGCAACATTGTGCATCGCGTACACTGTTGCATGAATGGTAGTGATAAGGCACTACTTTTTTGTTAGCTTTAAAAAGCCGTTGAAAAACTTCAGGACCAGGTCTAGCACCTTGCATGTACCCTTGTGTGACCCAGGATTAGGCCATTTTACCCTACAAGCAGCACCTTCAGTGTGTTGCCTGGGGAAGCCTGTTCCCACACTGTGATTTGCTGCAGTCCAAAAAACTATTTAAAAAAAACAACTAAAAAATAATAATCTTTTTTTCCAGTTTGATATACAATCGACAGGGTGTTTCAAAGCAAAATCTGTGGAAGTTTTTATTTTGATCTCATGTACTCGCTGGACACACTTTCAGGCTAGTTCTTTTAAATGAATGGGTCATGCTGACAGCAGTCATTCCATATCACTCGTGTACAGAGAGGTAGGCGTAGATGGAGTTTGTGTGTTGTGATCTACCTAAGGTGCCATGGGAAGTATACTCACAGTATAGTCACATGCGCACCCAGAATGAAAGGAAGAATGCATTTCAAATGGCTGTTTCTGAAGTTATTTTTTAAGAAAATAGTTTGACTTTAAACGTTTCCAAAATATAGTTACATATATATATATGTAACACAGAATGAAAGGAAGAATGAATTTCAAATGGTTGTTTTTGATGTTTGAATCATTTGACTGAAAATGTTTGGATTATCTGTTACAATAAAGGTCAACAGATAATTCATGTTTCTTTTGTTATTTGTTCTTGAACTAGTTGAAATGGCACACACCAAAGGCCATGATCCACTTTCAAACATGCATTCATACAGCTACGTGATCTAGCAGAACACGCATCATGTCACATGCTATGACACACATTCACGCACTTGTTGACAGAAATACGATTGTGGGCAGCTTTTGCTGTTGAACAGCAGACGTGACGAAGAAGCCACAACATTGTCCGCCATTCTACCTCTGTCAGCTCTTTTAAATCTTCCTTGAAAACCTTTCTCTTTTTAAAAATCCTTTCTTCAGTCTCATTGCCCTGATACACGACTGGTGTCTGTGTGCGCGTGTGTGAGTCTGTGTGTGTGCGTGCATCCATGTTGTATGCATTGAATTTTGACAAATATGTATTTGTAGAGAATGTGTTAATGCTTAGGGCCTGTGTGGGTTAGGCGCTCTAAGTATTCATTATTATTGGTGGCATTATATCATTACTACGCCAGATCTAGGATAAACAGAGATTACACGATGGGTCTGAGCGGGATACCATGAAATTTGAAACGCGAGTGGTTCACATTTTTCAGTAACCCACACATTGTGTGAGCTACTTATTACACGTACTTTCAGTAAAGCATCCTGGTATGACTCCAGCTTTTGGGTGTGAAATGACAACAAACCTTAGTCTTTAGTGACTGCCTTTTTATGCTGTGCAGCTGAATAATGTGCACAAGGAGTTAGTCCTATTCTCAGTGCATTTCCCTGTCAGATACATCTACATGTATTTCTGTTGACACAGACAAACAAGAGATAACACGTTTAGGTAACAATGTTCACAGAAAGTGAAGGAGAAAGAATTTCGTATCATTCTGTGCTTGCATCTGTAGGCTTACTGACAAACAACTCAAGAAGCCAGCCAACAACACATTCAACTGATCAGTGAAAACATCTGAAATAGTTTTTAAAAAATCTGAAACAGAATGACGGCTACTTGCTAGCATTCTAAAACAAGATCCAAACGCAAAAAGGTTCAAAAGAATGCTTATTTATATTATGACATGTCATAATAAATAAGCATTCTTTGAACCTTTTTGTGTTTGGATCTGAAATAGTATTGTAACAAAGTCTATGCTAATATTCATTAATATCCGAATGACTTACAAGTTATAATCGTGCAAAGATTGAAAAATCCTGCTAAAGGGTCGCACAGACACTGAAAACACCCCCCCAAAAATCAGAAGGGAGACGTTTTTGTAGTCATCAAAATTCAGATGTTTATCTTGTAAACTATTCATGGTCATGAAAAGTATTTTGTGCAGTATTTTGTAAACTCTTGTTGAATAAAAAAAAAAAATCAATTTAATTCAAACTTTCTAGTGTCCCTGTCACCTTGAAAACGGCATACAAGATGACTCACAGTCACTGTAATGTCCAGCAGATTTTATGTGGACATTTACACTAGCAAAAATGGCTATGCTGAACTTGCGCTGAACTGAATTCCCACAAAATATTTCATCATTTTTTTCCTTCCCACCAACCATTGTTTTACACTGAAGTTCACACACACACACACACACACAATCACTGAATATCAGATCAGTCATATAATGGTCACATTCGCACTCATACAGAAACACAAACTTACTTGGGTTCAAAATGTTTTACTTTTGAGAAGAAAAAAAAAAGGTACAATATTTCCACAGCATTTCTAATGCCATCACACCATTCACACATTACCGGTATTCCAAACTATTTCCTGTTGTGCAAAGTTACCAAAGCTAAAGAAAAGAAAGACATTTCCCAAAATTTAGAGAACTCACAATGTCCAGCATCATTAACCTAATAACATAAATAGCATTTTGTAATGCATTTTTTTTCTTTGTGGTAACTTATGCAGTGTCACAGAGAAATGTGTGTACACAGTACATCAATTTAAACTTGATTCAAAAATTCTCCAGGAATGGAAATGAGCAGACTAGGCAATTTTGAGCCAACGCAGAAATAGGAACCAGTCATTCTGTATTGTTAAATTCTGATCAAAAAGTGGTTGATTAACTGAAGAGAAATTCCAAATAAACTTGCATCCCTGACGCTGAAAGTTGTGCTCACTGATATGATCTAAAACAAACTGTGTATCACATGTCCAACTACATTCCAAAATGCGATCTACTTGTTCTTCATGGGTGGTATGTCATGAACATAGAAGATGTTGTATTGGTTCATCTGCAACACAAAAACAAGAACAGGTCTATGACTGAATATGATCTAACTTAAGTTTATATACATGTAATAACCTGTATCTGAATTAATGCAGACATTTTCTGTCAAATTCCGGAAGTCACGTGTTACCTTTGTTAATGAAAGTCTACATTCTATTTAAAACTTTGTTTCCCCTCATAATCACAAACAGACCCCCCCCCCCCCCCCCCTCCCCCAATTTTTTTTTTTATACATGTAATAAACAGGATTTAGTTGCATGTCTTTTACAAGACGCAAAATAAATAGGTCACACCCTCCAATTTTTTAAATATTTTTTTTATATATACATGTAATAAACAGGATTCAGTTGCATGTCTTTTACAAGCTGCAAAATAAATAGGTCTCTCCCCTCCAATTTTTTAATATTTTATATATATATACATGTAATAAACAGGATTCAGTTGCATGTCTTTTACAAGCTGCAAAATAAATAGGTCTCTCCCCTCCAATTTTTTTAATATTTTATATATATATATATACATGTAATAAACAGGATTCAGTTGCATGTCTTTTACAAGCTGCAAAATAAATAGGTCTCTCCCCTCCAATTTTTTTATATTTTATATATATATATACATGTAATAAACAGGATTCAGTTGCATGTCTTTTACAAGCTGCAAAATAAACAGCCTCCCCCTCCCCAATTTTTCATATTTATATATATATATATTTTTTTTATATACATGTAATAATCAGGATTTAGTTCCATGTCTTTTACAAGGTGCAAAATAAATAGGTCCCCTCTTCCATGTGTCCTCCAATACTCCTCTCACAAAACCATGGCCACTGTAGTTTCTGCTCATCCCCCCCTCCCCCCCCCCCCCCAAAAAAAAAGAGTTAAACTACTCTTTACTTCTTTGTGTGGGATCGCACAGAAAATTTTCAACTAGTCTTCACTTCTTTGTGTGGGATCGCACAGAAAATGTTCAACTAGTCTTCATTTCTTTGTGTGGGATCACACAGAAAACGTTTAACTAGTCTTCATTTCTTTGTGTGGGGTCGCTCAGAAAATGTTTAACTAGTCTTCACTTCTTTGTGTGGGATCGCACAGAAAATTTTCAACTACTCTTTGCTTCTTTGTGTGGGATCACACAGAAAATGTTCAACTACTCTTTGCTACTTTGTGTGGGATCATGCAGAAACACAAGCTTGTGTTGGTTGAGCCAGCTACACAGCACAGACTACACAGCACAGACCAATGACATACATGTAGGGCCGTGCAACTGAAGTGCTGTGAAGTTTACGGTAGACCTACTTAGCTGTGTAGGTTACTGGGGCAAACAATTCACACTAAAGGAGCTAACATTTTCACATTTAAATATATATATAATTGTATTTCAACCCTCTAAAAACAACGAAACTAAAAACAACAACAGTTTTTAAAAAATTCACTGTTGAAATAAATCAAAGGGAGAACAAAACAACACCACAACAGAAAAGCAACATGCTCTGACCACAACCATTCAGTTCATGAAGATATGGGAATATAATTGATTTTTCTCTGCTGGACAATCTAATTTTCAGAAGAGAAACGTTGCTCATTTAAAATATGACACATTTGTGACTTATAGTTATACTGTTATTTATAGAGTACTTACTAACTCAGGCAAATAAAACCAAACAAAAATCTCCAAAGTCCCTTCAGCTGCGAATCGTATATATTCATCAGCGTATCAAAATGACACTATACATTATGATGCATTCAACAATCAAAGTTTAAACATGATCAAATAACTTTACAAGGAAATAAAAATTAATGCAGTTTTACCATTCTCAGTCTTGTATCCCCATAGCATTGCTCAATAAAATAATGTCAAGGTAAAGCATTATAAGACCAGGTCGAGGATAGCACTTGGCAATTACAATCATGCAAAATTAACAGACCTCAGTGTAATGATGTCTGAGAAAACTCAAACTCTGAGTATGTTGTGATTCTTGCCAAGGCAGATGCACCAATTACAAATTTCCCTTGAGTACAGCCAAAGTCTAACAAATGAAACATTATGCCAGATGTAGTCCATATCCATGATTAGGATTAGATAAACTTAAGAATACTTAAAATATATTTTGCAGATTTTTGCAACTTCTTGATGCTGCTGCAACCTTGAAATGTGCTCAGTGTATACTGTCAGCGTCATGTATAATATTTATGACATAAAGGTACTTTGAGCCTTTAATTTGATCATAAGTTCATTACTATTTTATGATGACGTCACAGTTTGTTCTCGATTTATAACTATAGTTAAGGTAAGACCCTTTTGTTGATGGTGTTGTGTTTGTTGTATTGTTCTTTTAACTTTATGTATTCATTATTTTACGAGCTGCCATGACCACAACAAAACTGCCCCTTGTATCCCACATGGCATTAAAGTTTTTTGAATTGAATTGAATCTGGTCACTGCCAGTAAAGCTATGCTAAATAAACTGTCAATGTTGCACACAAATTTGTCAATAACATTTGAACCTGAACACACGAGAGCTTTCTGAGAAACACAGCTTTCAGTTTCAACTTTAACCTCTCTGTCCCCTATTTGATAAAACTGGTAATGTAAATGTGGTATCCATGAACTGACCCAAGACTATGAAAATTCGACAACGTTCTGATCAGAACTGGATCATCACACAAATTTTAAATGATTTGAAAGTATCCAAGAAAAGCCTTTCGCAGTAAAGCTACAGGTTAGTGGCAACAGACAGACAATTATCAACACTGATCATTTATAATTTCTTGATCCTCCAAACTGTTGTTACGAAGGTAATATATATATATATATCCTAAAGAATGTATTTTCACTATTTAAAAACTGACAAGCTTTAACAAAAAAGAAAATAAGAAAATCAAAACCCCAAAAAACCAAACCAACCAGAAAACAAAACAACAATCTGTTGAAAGTATTTAAACTAAAATAATGCAAATGTATCAACAGAAATATAAAACAATCAAAAACTGTCAAACAATTTTTACAAAAGTAACAAACTAGGCTACATACATGTACTGTAGAATGCTTTGTACTAGCAGCAGGACACAAGCTGCTTAATATTATCATGATGGAAACTGGGGTGCCAGTGTATCACATGATAATTAATAGTAATATACTAATAATAGTTTTTAATACTATTGCTTAATGTACTTACAGTTACAACACTAAACACAGACTTTGACTTGAAAGCAGTGTTTCATCCCAAAATTCAGAAGCTTAGGCTAAATGCCGAAGTTAATATAAAAACATTTCCTGCTGAATCTATGTTCCTCATTGCAAGTTGCCAAGTGCTTCCAACTTCTATGATTTATGTTTGTTTGTTTAAAAAAAGAAGAGCATGCTTATTTAAACACTGCCTGCCTTGTAGATGTATGACTTGACAAAAGTGTTTAATGTCATGCTGATTACTGTTTTAATAACAGCAGATACCAGAGAGAGAGAGAGAGAGGGAGAGAGAAGGAGAGAGAGAGAGTGAATAAATGAACTTTATTTTACAAGGGTAGTGGAGAGAGAGAGAGAGAGAGAGAGAGAGAGAGAGAGAGAGAGAGAGAGAGAGAGAGAGAGAGAGAGCAATTTCAGAGAAGAATTAAGATTTATAAATAATAAATTAGAACAGAAAACAACCAGATTCCCTATTCGAGCTTCCGTTCATAACTGACAAAATAATTTCCCTTCCACAGATCAATGTGACCTGACCTTCATTCAACTTCAACTTACTCATTGTTTCATAGTTAGCAATGTGGCCACTTTTGGAAATGATATGTTTGCTGACTGGATGATAGATGTCAAACAAATAAAAATAAAGGGGAACCGCAAAGTTCTAATACTGTAATACTAATAGATGGAAAGGATTTTTTTTTTTGAAAAGTTCTAATACTGTAACAGATGGCCCCCCCCAAAAATGGAAACCAAAAAGTTCTAAACAGGATGAGAAAAGCTTTGTCTCTGAATCTGCCCAGAAAAAGCGAGTGAGCGAGTGAGAGAGAGAGAGAGAGAGAGAGAGAGAGAGAGAGAGAGAGAGAGAGAGAGAGAGAGAGAGAGAGCATCATTACTTGCAATAAAAAACAAGAAGCATGACTTACCACAACTGCTGTGACAAGTAGAAATACAGTGGAAATGCCAAGCTGAATATTCCACTTGCTGTTGCGTTTGTTGTAGTACTCTTGCCAGGAACCCTCAGGCACTGGCAAGTTATTCATGTGCGACTTCTGCTCAAGGGCAATTTCGTGGTCCGATTTCCAGTGAGCTGGGGTGTGGTCCCCACTCATGCACCGGACAATCTGCTGCCCTGTACAAAGCAAGGTAACATAATTAGGATAACACTTAATAGCACTAACAGTGTCTTTGTCATTCACCAGCAGACCAACCATAGCTAGTCTGAAGAGTGAATCAACTTTGAAATGGTAGTGTTTAACTTTAAGAGTCAATTTCTGAGGTAAAGCCTAAACTTGTAAGCACAGACAAATCTCTCCAGATGTTCAAGTGAGGTACATACAACCTAAAACATAAGAACATAGTGTTTAAGAGTCAATTTCTGAGGTAAAGCCTCAACCTATAAGCACAGATAAGTATAATATGTCGAACTGTCCGAACCCCATGTCTGGCGAACTAAAAGTTTGATTAACCCACTTGGCCCCAGACCGCCCACTCTTTTGCATTACCGTGCAACCCCAGACCGCCTGGTAGCGGCCAGCTAGCAGATGATCCATACTACTTTACTAGCATCTCAGCTTTTGCAAATAGGAATGGGACTCTCGTGAGACTTGTAGCCTCATTTCTGCTATTGTTTACTTATACTACTTCTGGCGATGTCCTTTGTTCAAAGTTTGGTTGAGTTTGAGAGACGTTGTGTCTTTTCAAAGTTGTGAGATGGACACGCAATAGATGAATGGAAATAAACAAAAGCCTGACTGTTAGCAATGGCACTGGAGCTTCATCCTTTGAGATTTGAACTGGAAATTTGTCTCAGTTGTTTACTGTGGATACCCTAACAAACTCATGGAGCTTCATCTTTGGAGTTTCAAACTGGAAATTTTGCAAAGTCGGTTACCCCATAGGTACCCCCAAACCTGACATTCAGATGCGCATACTTCTGACTTGTTTTTCGTTAAATTATTTTTTATGCTTTTATTTTTGCATAAAAAATAATTAAAAACCTGTTGGATATACAAGAATATTGTATTTACAAACTTGGAAAAATACCAAGTGAGCCAAAACTTGTTCAGTGTTTATTGTTGATTTTTAAAGTTGTATACCGGGATCATTTGACACAGTTACTTCCCTTTGCATGGGATTTTGTAGCAAAAGGGCAGCGGCTGGTCAGGATCAAGTGGGTTAAGAAACTAATCACAGTTTGTCAAACTGTCCGAAGTATGTTCAGCAAACAAACATTCGCCCAGTTAAGAATGGGCTTAACTCTACAAGTCTGCAAGGTTTTGGGCTGAAAACTCTGGAAATGTGCAGTGGATCACCTCCTGTGTCCTAAGGCCTAGGACTATTAAAAAAAACCAAAAAAAAAAACCCCCAGGGTTTCTCTGCTTTTTTCCAGACCTTTAACCATTTGATATAGGATGTTTTTCAGTAGTGCTGAATTTCAGTCACACTGTTCTAGATGGAAATGAGTGTTCTGCCCTGCTTTGATTCTGGAAGCAGTTATGAATAATGATAAATGAGCAATAACACTGGAAGATTAGTGTAGTTCAGTCTTTGTTATTTTAGATTAGTATTATAGTAACTGTGTCATGTTAAAATGAGTGCCAAAAATGGGAACTGTCACACTCAATCTCTTAATGGGCTTGCAATTTATACAGTAATCACTGTGTCAGCAGAAATCAGCACCATTTTGGAGTTAACAGTTTTTACAGGAACTGATGAAGGATAAACTACAAGCCTTTTACTAGTTTTAGTTTTACTGAAGACACATAAGGACTCATTTGGTCACTGTGTTCGAGTCAGATGAAATTCTGGGACTAGAGGTAATGCTCTGGAGCATTCTTTCTGCCTGCTCTTTTATGTGTGCTCTTCAAACTCAAAGAAACATGTGACAACTAGCTTGCAAGTAAAACTTGCTGGCTAACTTTACAGAAATATTTATACTCTACCCATGGAGATGAAGTGTCATATTTGTTCCAAGCTTTATCAAATTTTTTCCTTAAGAGTTAAATAAAAGGATTGTAGTTTTATCCTTCCTGTACTCTTCAAACTTGGGAAACACATATGCTATGAATAGCTTGACTAGTCTTCTGCTTGTTACTATGTCAGCAAAATTTGCTGGCCAGCTTTGCACTATATATAGATCTATTGAAATGTTAGTACTGTACCCACAGTAACAAGGTCTCACATTTGGTCCAATTTGGCATTACCAGAATTTGTCCTTTGGAAAAAAGAAAGAAAGAAAGAAAAAAAGAGAGAAAAAAAAAGAGAAGGCTTACAGTTTTATCTTTCAGTCAGGTTTCAACTTTCACTCAAAAACTGTGTTGATTTCTACTGAGTCAGGGAGTGCAGTGTTGTAACCCATTGAGCAGTCAAGAGACTGGGTGTGAAAGTTCCCATTTTCAGCAGCTATTTTTGCATGACACAAGGTTATCAATATCACTATATCAGTCAAAAATAACACTATATAATATTTATAACATTCATCTTATAGTTATACTGCTTCATGAATCAGTGCTGGACATAACACAACAAGCCCTCTAAACACAAAAAAATCTTTTAGCAATTTTTATTCATTTCCAATCCACAGAACAGTCTCAGATTTACCAGCAGTGAAGATCAACCCGGTTCCATTAATGGTTTACGTACATTATCTAAGACTAACTTCGGTAAAATCCAAGGAGACAGTCGGAAATTCCTAGACCGTTTTAAAAGTTATTTTGGGTCACAAATATCATCACAATCATTAAATGAGATCCACATCTGCCGACTACAGCCAAAATCTGCAACAAAAGGTGAGTTTTTCTCGTATATTTCTGTCTTTGTCAGTTCGAGTCGGCTCATGTTGCCCTTTGACATTTGACCTAGTTTCCCAGTAACAATGTGAACACTTCCTTATGCCAATTTTGGCAAGACAGTCGTACTCACGACTGAATGTTCTCAGATTGCAATTTTTTTCCGTCCATTTTCCGCAGTTTTTAATTTCCACAATTTCCCACTTGACCCCAGACCGCCCGTCACCACCCGCTCTTTTGCCTTACCGTGAGACCCCACACTGCCCGGTAGCAGCCGACTAGCAGATGCTCCATATAAGCATCTTGGCTTATGCAAACAGGAACGGGACTCTTGTGAGACTTGTAGCCTCGTTTCCACTATTGTTTAATACTTCCAGTGATGTTGTTTGTTCGAAGTTCAGTGACGTTTGAGAGACGCTGTGAATTTTCAAAGTTGCGAGGTGGATGTGCAATAGATGGCTGAAAATAAACAAAAGTCCTGCTGTTAGCAGTGGCGTCGGAGCTTCATTCTTGAGATCTGAACTGCAAATTTGGCTCAGTCGCTTACCGTGCACACCCTAACATATAGTAACAAACTCATGGAGCTTCATCTTTGGAGATTCAAACTGGAAATTTTGCAGTCGGTTACCCTGTAGGCCCCCCCAAACCCGACATTCAGATGCAGACATTTCTGACTTGGGATTTTTTTTTTTTATGCTTTTATTTTTTGTGTGAAAAAAATCAAAACCTGTTGGGTATATATACAAGAACACTGTATTCGCAAACTGCGAAAAATACAAAGTGAGCTGAAACTTGTTTGGTGTTTATTATTAATTTTTAAAGTTGTATACTGGGATCATTTGACACAGTTACTTCCCTTCGCAAGGGATTTCATAGTGAAAGGACAGCAGTTGGTCTGGTGTTTAAGTGGGTTAATGAGGCCGCTTACCTAGCAGCATTTGCAATCCATGACACCGACTCGAAACAATCAAAGACAAAAATATATGAAAAAAATCACCTTTTGTTGCGGATTTCAGCTGTAATCAGTAGATATGGACCCCATTTAATGATTGTGATGATATTTGTGACCTATCTCCTTGGATTTTACCCTAACTTCTAAGTCAAAATATTTAGCGACTGAAATAAAGTAAGGTAAAATCCAAGGAGACGGTCGGAAATTCTGGACCGTTTTAAAAGTTATTTTGGGTCAAAAATATCATCACAACCATTAAATGAGATCCATATCTACCGATTACAGCCAAAATCCGTAACAAAAGGTGATTTTTTTCCATATATTTTTGTCTTTGATTGTCAGTTTGAGTCAGTACATGTTGCCCTTTGACGTTTGACCTAGTTTCCCAGTAACACCGTGAACGCTTCCTTTGTGCCGATTTTGGCAAGACAGTCGTACTCACGACTCAACGTTCTCAGACTGCAATTTTTTTCCGTACATTTTCCGTGGTTTTTAATTGCTGTAGCTTGTTTAACGAGGCCGCTTACCTAGCAGCACTTCGTCGGCTTTGTTTGCCATTTGCAATCTATGACGCCAACTCAAAACAATCTATGAAAAAAATCTATGAAAAAAATCACCTTTTGTTGAGGATTTCGGCTGTAATTGGTAGACACACACACACACACACACACACACACACACACACACACACACCTCATTTAATGATTGTGATGATATATGTGACCCAAAATAACTTTTAAAACTGTCCAGGAATTTTCGACCGTCTCCTTGGATTTTACCTAAAGTAATAATTTTCCAGTTCAGTGATTGTTCTCTAACTCTGATTGTCTCAATGTCTGACTCTGAGTCTAATCAATCTAGACCGATACGTGATCTTCGTGACCATGTAGTTGGTCTAGACCCAAAGTTGTTAGGCTTTTGTTCAAAAGGTTGTAGTGCCCTACTTGCATCATACATGTGGATGTTCATCTTGTGTCCTTCAAGTTCAATTAAAATGCTTAGGGTGCGCATAACTGCATCACATCTCATAATTATTATCACAATAATTATGAATATAAATGTATTATCACAGTTTGCAAAAGACGACAGCAAAGGTTGAGTCAAAGACGCCGGCAAATGCTCTGTTGGACTTAAAAGTTGAATGGTTGAATTAATATGTGGCACCTGTAAGCAAAAAAACAAACGAAATATGCAATTGTTTAGTAATCTCAGCTTACACCAACAAATAAAACTACAACTTACTTGCGGCAGCGTTCAGGGTTCTGGCAACGGGTACAAACTTGGTCAACATCTTCTTCAGTGAACGTGACTGACCTTGCGTGAGTCGACCAGAACGAAAAGGCGGAAGTGCAGCAGACAACACTTTGCTAACCAGAAATGTAGCAAAACAATTTAGAATGTCATACTTTTTCAGTGCAACAATAGCTAATAAATATAATATAATTTATTAGAGAAACACGAATATAATATAATTTTGATGGTTTTATCAATAAGAGTGCTAAATATTGGTAAATCATTTCTCTTTCTTCCTTTGATTTTCCAATCCAGGTTCTAAAATGACTAGGTATAATCTAATGACTAGTTGAAACGCTCGTCGATTGGTTGGCCTTCAACTTGGTTTTCGCTCCATCTTATAGTGCCCTGCTTGCATCATAAACTAATAATCGCACATCACTGTAACTGTAAAGTGTGTACTTTTGACGCAACGAAGTTGTTAGAAGCAGCATGAAAGGCACATAATTACGATTATTTAAGGTGGTTTTTCAGATATAACAATAATAATAGCAACAACAATAACTGAATATATTTTATTTAATAATAATAATAATAAATTTGTTACAAAAGCGCCTACCCCGCAGCTCAGAGCGTACAACACATAATGTACCTCGACTGAGATGGAAAATGGTATCAGAAATTTAA
>OY757549.1:18228529-18248291 GCA_963584105.1 Alviniconcha strummeri
AACCTCCCCAAATAAAACACACACACAAGAACACCCCTTGAAAAAAGAAAAGACAAGACGAAACGAAACCAAGAAAGAAAAAAAGCAGGGGGGGGGAAAAAAAAAAGAAGAAGAAAAAGACGGACAAGGCAGTAGACAAGAAAAAGGAGAAAAGGGGGAGACATGAAAGTCATAGGTCTGCATGCGAAAGAGGTTGAAAAAATAAACAAACGACCAACCCCCAAAACAAGCAAACAAACAAACAAACAACAACAACGCAAAAACACCTGCTGGAAAAAAGGGAAAAAAGATGCAACCAACCAAAAAAAAAAAGTCAGAAAAGAACGAAGAAAAAATAACTACAATCAACCAATAAAAAACAAACAAAGAAAAAGTTCATGATTATGAACACCATGACTAATTTTTTTTATCAGGAGTCACCAGCAGTCAGCCTGGGGAACTGCTGAAGCCAGGCAGGAAAATGGTATTGTGGAGGTTGTTAGAAAGGGCTTTGTTATCGGGAAATGTTGGAGTATGTGTTGAACACATCTACAAATGTTTTCTGTCAGTACTGTCCTAGGCGACAAGGCTTCCGACGTGGAGCAGTCCTGAGGACCATCTGCAAAGCTCCTGGCCGTTGCCCAGCAATACGTTGGACACGAAGAGGACAGGTAAACGAGGGTGCCTTGTTTAGTGAGTTGAAGGTTTTGCCCTTCGTTTGCTTTAGAAGTAGGCATGGGTGAATGGGAATGGATGTGTGAGCAAATGTTTGTCTTTACGATGCCATACTTGTGCGCAGATTCTGGACCGTGGAGAAGTCTAGGGCCTAACCTCCAATGTCCGCGAAAACGACAACATCAGGCACCACGTGTCCCAGTCACCAGGAGTCAGCCTGGGGAGCTGCTGAAGCCAGGCAAGAAAAGGTTATTCCGGAGGTTGTTAGAAAGGGCATTGTTGCCAGGCGAGTATTTGTTGAACACACCTGCAAACGTTTTCTGTCAGTACTGTCCTAGGCAAAAAGGCCTCAACCGTGGAGCATCTTGAGGAGAAGGTGCCAATCTTCCTGGGCGTCGCCCATCACCACACTGGACAGGAGAGGACCACTAAACGAAAGCATCATGTTTGGTGAGTTGAGCATTTTGCTTTTCTCTCTTTCTTTTTTTTAGGAGAGTGCATGGGTGTGTGGGAATGGATGTGTGAGTGAATGCCTTTGCAATGCCATTCTTGTACGCAGACTCTGGACCGTGGAGAAAGATGTCTAGGGCCTGACCTCCAATGTCCGCGATAATGACATCATCAGGCTCCACGTGTCCGAGTCACCAGGAGTCAGCCTGGGGAACTGCTGAAGCCAGGCAAGAAAAGGTTATTGTGCAGGTTGTTAGAAAGGCCATTGTTGTCGGGAAATGTTGGAGTATGTGTTGAACACATCTACAAATGTTTTCTGTCAGTACTGTCCTAGGCAAGAAGGCCTCAACCGTGGAGCAGTCCTGAGGAGAAGGTGCCAATCTTCCTGGGCGTCGCCCATCACCATACTGGACAGGAAGAGGACCAGTGAACGAAAGCATCATGTTTGGTGAGTTGAGCATTTTTTTTTTTTTTTTAAGTTTTAATTATTTTTAGGAGTGTGAATGGGTGTGTGGGAATGGATGTGTGAGTGAATGTCTTTACAATGCCATTCTTGTACGCAGACTCTGGACCGTGGAGAAAGATGTCTAGGGCCTGACCTCCAATGTCCGCGATAATGACATCATCAGGATCCACGTGTCCGAGTCACCAGGAGTCAGCCTGGGGTACTGCTGAAGCCAGGCAAGAAAAGGTTATTGTGGAGGTTGTTAGAAAGGCCATTGTTGTCGGGAAATGTTGGAGTATGCGTTGAACACATCTAGAAATTTTTTCTGTCAGTACTGTCCTAGGCAAGAAGGCCTCAACCGTGGAGCAGTCCTGAGGAGAAGGTGCCAATCTTCCTGGGCGTCGCTCTTCACCACACTGGACAGGAGAGGACCACTAAACGAAAGCATCGTGTTTGGTGAGTTGAGCATTTTGCTTTTCTTTTTTCTCTCTTTTTTTTAGGAGAGTGCATGGGTGTGTGGGAATGGATGTGTGAGTGAATGCCTTTGCAATGCCATTCTTGTACGCAGACTCTGGACCGTGGAGAAAGATGTCGAGGGCCTGACCTCCAATGTCCGCGATAATGACATCATCAGGATCCACGTGTCCGAGTCACCAGGAGTCAGCCTGGGGAACTGCTGAAGCCAGGCAAGAAAAGGTTATTGTGCAGGTTGTTAGAAAGGCCATTGTTGTCGGGAAATGTTGGAGTATGTGTTGAACACATCTACAAATGTTTTCTGTCAGTACTGTCCTAGGCAAGAAGGCCTCAACCGTGGAGCAGTCCTGAGGAGAAGGTGCCAATCTTCCTGGGCGTCGCCCATCACCATACTGGACAGGAAGAGGACCAGTGAACGAAAGCATCATGTTTGGTGAGTTGAGCTTTTTTTTTTTTTTTTTTTTTAAGTTTTAATTATTTTTAGGAGTGTGAATGGGTGTGTGGGAATGGATGTGTGAGTGAATGTCTTTACAATGCCATTCTTGTACGCAGACTCTGGACCGTGGAGAAAGATGTCTAGGGCCTGACCTCCAATGTCCGCGATAATGACATCATCAGGATCCACGTGTCCGAGTCACCAGGAGTCAGCCTGGGGAACTGCTGAAGCCAGGCAAGAAAAGGTTATTGTGCAGGTTGTTAGAAAGGCCATAGTTGTCGGGAAATGTTGCAGTATGCGTTGAACACATCTACAAATGTTTTCTGTCAGTACTGTACTAGGCAAGAAGGCCTCAACCGTGGAGCAGTCCTGAGGAGAGGTGCCAATCTTCCTGGGCGTCGCTCTTCACCACACTGGACAGGAGAAGACCACTAAACGAAAGCATCATGTTTGGTGAGTTGAGCATTTTGCTTTTCTTTTTTCTCTCTTTTTTTTTAGGAGAGTGCATGGGTGTGTGGGAATGGATGTGTGAGTGAATGCCTTTGCAATGCCATTCTTGTACGCAGACTCTGGACCGTGGAGAAAGATGTCTAGGGCCTGACCTCCAATGTCCGCGATACTGACATCATCAAGATCCACGTGTCCGAGTCACCAGGAGTCAGCCTGGGGTACTGCTGAAGCCAGGCAAGGAAAGGTTATTGTGGAGGTTGTTAGAAAGGCCATTGTTGTCGGGAAATGTTGGAGTATGCGTTGAACACATCTAGAAATGTTTTCTGTCAGTACTGTCCTAGGCAAGAAGGCCTCAACCGTGGAACAGTCCTGAGGAGAAGGTGCCAATCGTCCTGGGCGTCGCCCATCACCATACTGG
The DNA here is from genome assembly GCA_963584105.1 of Alviniconcha strummeri. NCBI lineage: Eukaryota > Metazoa > Mollusca > Gastropoda > Provannidae > Alviniconcha > Alviniconcha strummeri. Next base: position 18,231,857 of record OY757549.1, read on the forward strand.
ACAGGAAGAGGACCAGTGAACGAAAGCATCATGTTTGGTGAGTTGAGCATTTTTTATATTTTTTTTTTTTAAGTTTTAATTATTTTTAGGAGTGTGAATGGGTGTGTGGGAATGGATGTGTGAGTGAATGTCTTTACAATGCCATTCTTGTACGCAGACTCTGGACCGTGGAGAAAGATGTCTAGGGCCTGACCTCCAATGTCCGCGATAATGACATCATCAGGATCCACGTGTCCGAGTCACCAGGAGTCAGCCTGGGGAACTGCTGAAGCCAGGCAAGAAAAGGTTATTGTGCAGGTTGTTAGAAAGGCCATAGTTGTCGGGAAATGTTGCAGTATGCGTTGAACACATCTACAAATGTTTTCTGTCAGTACTGTACTAGGCAAGAAGGCCTCAACCGTGGAGCAGTCCTGAGGAGAGGTGCCAATCTTCCTGGGCGTCGCTCTTCACCACACTGGACAGGAGAAGACCACTAAACGAAAGCATCATGTTTGGTGAGTTGAGCATTTTGCTTTTCTTTTTTCTCTCTTTTTTTTTAGGAGAGTGCATGGGTGTGTGGGAATGGATGTGTGAGTGAATGCCTTTGCAATGCCATTCTTGTACGCAGACTCTGGACCGTGGAGAAAGATGTCTAGGGCCTGACCTCCAATGTCCGCGATACTGACATCATCAAGATCCACGTGTCCGAGTCACCAGGAGTCAGCCTGGGGTACTGCTGAAGCCAGGCAAGGAAAGGTTATTGTGGAGGTTGTTAGAAAGGCCATTGTTGTCGGGAAATGTTGGAGTATGCGTTGAACACATCTACAAATGTTTTCTGTCAGTACTGTCCTAGGCAAGAAGGCCTCAACCGTGGAGCAGTCCTGAGGAGAAGGTGCCAATCTTCCTGGGCGTCGCTCTTCACCACACTGGACAGGAGAGAACCACTAAACGAAAGCATCAGGTTTGGTGAGTTGAGCATTTTGCTTTTCTTTTCTCTCTCTTTTTTTTAGGAGAGTGCATGGGTGTGTGGGAATGGATGTGTGAGTGAATGCCTTTGCAATGCCATTCTTGTTCGCAGACTCTGGACCGTGGAGAAAGATGTCTAGGGCCTGACCTCCAATGTCCGCGATAATGACATCATCAAGATCCACGTGTCCGAGTCACCAGGAGTCAGCCTGGGGTACTGCTGAAGCCAGGCAAGGAAAGGTTATTGTGGAGGTTGTTAGAAAGGGCATTGTTGTCGGGAAATGTTGGAGTATGCGTTGAACACATCTACAAATGTTTTCTGTCAGTACTGTCCTAGGCAAGAAGGCCTCAACCGTGGAGCAGTCCTGAGGAGAAGGTGCCAATCTTCCTGGGCGTCGCTCTTCACCATACTGGACAGGAAGAGGACCAGTAAACGAAAGCATCATGTTTGGTGAGTTGAGCATTTTGCTTTTTTATTATTTTTAAGTTTTAATTATTTTTATTTTTAGAAGTGTGCATGGGTGTGTGAAAATGGATGTGTGAGTGAATGTCTTTACAATGCCATTCTTGTACGCAGACTCTGGACCGTGGAGAAAGATGTCTAGGGCCTGACCTCCAATGTCCGCGATAATGACATCATCAGGCTCCACGTGTCCGAGTCACCAGGAGTCAGCCTGGGGAACTGCTGAAGCCAGGCAAGAAAAAGTTATTGTGCAGGTTGTTAGAAAGGCCATTGTTGTCGGGAAATGTTGGAGTATGCGTTGAACACATCTACAAATGTTTTCTGTCAGTACTGTCCTAGGCAAGAAGGCCTCAACCGTGGAGCAGTCCTGAGGAGAAGGTGCCAATCTTCCTGGGCGTCGCTCTTCACCACACTGGACAGGAGAGGACCACTAAACGAAAGCATCATGTTTGGTGAGTTGAGCATTTTGCTTTTTTTAATTCTTTTTTTATTTTATTTTTAGGAGTGTGCATGGGTGTGTGGGAATGGATGTGTGAGTGAATGTCTTTACAATGCCATTCTTGTACGCAGACTCTGGACCGTGGAGAAAGATGTCTAGGGCCTGACCTCCAATGTCCGCGATAATGACATCATCAGGCTCCACGTGTCCGAGTCACCAGGAGTCAGCCTGGGGAACTGCTGAAGCCAGGCAAGAAAAAGTTATTGTGCAGGTTGTTAGAAAGGCCATTGTTGTCGGGAAATGTTGGAGTATGCGTTGAACACATCTACAAATGTTTTCTGTCAGTACTGTCCTAGGCAAGAAGGCCTCAACCGTGGAGCAGTCCTGAGGAGAAGGTGCCAATCTTCCTGGGCGTCGCTCTTCACCACACTGGACAGGAGAGGACCACTAAACGAAAGCATCATGTTTGGTGAGTTGAGCATTTTGCTTTTTTTAATTCTTTTTTTATTTTATTTTTATTTTTAGGAGTGTGCATGGGTGTGTGGGAATGGATGTGTGAGTGAATGTCTTTACAATGCCATTCTTGTACGCAGACTCTGGACCGTGGAGAAAGATGTCTAGGGCCTGACCTCCAATGTCCGCGATAATGACATCATCAGGATCCACGTGTCCGAGTCACCAGGAGTCAGCCTGGGGAACTGCTGAAGCCAGGCAAGAAAAGGTTATTGTGGAGGTTGTTAGAAAGGCCATTGTTGTCGGGAAATGTTGGAGTATGTGTTGAACACATCTAGAAATGTTTTCTGTCAGTACTGTCCTAGGCAAGAAGGCCTCAACCGTGGAGCAGTCCTGAGGAGAAGGTGCCAATCTTCCTGGGCGTCGCCCATCACCATACTGGACAGGAAGAGGACCAGTGAACGAAAGCATCATGTTTGGTGAGTTGAGCATTTTTTATTTTTTTTTAAGTTTTAATTATTTTTAGGAGTGTGAATGGGTGTGTGGGAATGGATGTGTGAGTGAATTTCTTTACAATGCCATTCTTGTACGCAGACTCTGGACCGTGGAGAAAGATGTCTAGGGCCTGACCTCCAATGTCCGCGATAATGACATCATCAGGATCCACGTGTCCGAGTCACCAGGAGTCAGCCTGGGGTACTGCTGAAGCCAGGCAAGAAAAGGTTATTGTGGAGGTTGTTAGAAAGGCCATTGTTGTCGGGAAATGTTGGAGTATGCGTTGAACACATCTAGAAATGTTTTCTGTCAGTACTGTCCTAGGCAAGAAGGCCTCAACCGTGGAGCAGTCCTGAGGAGAAGGTGCCAATCTTCCTGGGCGTCGCTCTTCACCACACTGGACAGGAGAGGACCACTAAACGAAAGCATCATGTTTGGTGAGTTGAGCATTTTGCTTTTCTTTTTTCTCTTTTTTTTTTTAGGAGAGTGCATGGGTGTGTGGGAATGGATGTGTGAGTGAATGCCTTTGCAATGCCATTCTTGTACGCAGACTCTGGACCGTGGAGAAAGATGTTGAGGGCCTGACCTCCAATGTCCGCGATAATGACATCATCAGGCTCCACGTGTCCGAGTCACCAGGAATCAGCCTGGGGAACTGCTGAAGCCAGGCAAGAAAAGGTTATTGTGCAGGTTGTTAGAAAGACCATTGTTGTCGGGAAATGTTGGAGTATGTGTTGAACACATCTACAAATGTTTTCTGTCAGTACTGTCCTAGGCAAGAAGGCCTCAACCGTGGAGCAGTCCTGAGGAGAAGGTGCCAATCTTCCTGGGCGTCGCCCATCACCATACTGGACAGGAAGACGACCAGTGAACAAAAGCATCATGTTTGGTCAGTTGAGCTTTTTTTATTTTTTATTTTTATTAAAGTTTTAATTATTTTTAGGAGTGTGAATGGGTGTGTGGGAATGGATGTGTGAGTGAATGTCTTTACAATGCCATTCTTGTACGCAGACTCTGGACCGTGGAGAAAGATGTCTAGGGCCTGACCTCCAATGTCCGCGATAATGACATCATCAGGATCCACGTGTCCGAGTCACCAGGAGTCAGCCTGGGGAACTGCTGAAGCCAGGCAAGAAAAGGTTATTATGCAGGTTGTTAGAAAGGCCATTGTTGTCGGGAAATGTTGGAGTATGTGTTGAACACATCTACAAATGTTTTCTGTCAGTACTGTCCTAGGCAAGAAGGCCTCAACCGTGGAGCAGTCCTGAGGAGAAGGTGCCAATCTTCCTGGGCGTCGCCCATCACCATACTGGACAGGAAGAGGACCAGTGAACGAAAGCATCATGTTTGGTGAGTTGAGCATTTTTTTTTTTTTTTTTAAGTTTTAATTATTTTTAGGAGTGTGAATGGGTGTGTGGGAATGGATGTGTGAGTGAATGTCTTTACAATGCCATTCTTGTACGCAGACTCTGGACCGTGGAGAAAGATGTCTAGGGCCTGACCTCCAATGTCCGCGATAATGACATCATCAGGCTCCACGTGTCCGAGTCACCAGGAGTCAGCCTGGGGTACTGCTGAAGCCAGGCAAGAAAAGGTTATTGTGGAGGTTGTTAGAAAGGCCATTGTTGTCGGGAAATGTTGGAGTATGCGTTGAACACATCTAGAAATGTTTTCTGTCAGTACTGTCCTAGGCAAGAAGGCCTCAACCGTGGAGCAGTCCTGAGGAGAAGGTGCCAATCTTCTTGGGCGTCGCTCTTCACCACACTGGACAGGAGAGGACCAGTAAACGAAAGCATCATGTTTGGTGAGTTGAGCATTTTGCTTTTCTTTTTTCTCTTTTTTTTTTAGGAGAGTGCATGGGTGTGTGGGAATGGATGTGTGAGTGAATGCCTTTGCAATGCCATTCTTGTACGCAGACTCTGGACCGTGGAGAAAGATGTCTAGGGCCTGACCTCCAATGTCCGCGATACTGACATCATCAAGATCCACGTGTCCGAGTCACCAGGAGTCAGCCTGGGGTACTGCTGAAGCCAGGCAAGGAAAGGTTATTGTGGACGTTGTTAGAAAGGCCATTGTTGTCGGGAAATGTTGGAGTATGCGTTGAACACATCTACAAATGTTTGCTGTCAGTACTGTCCTAGGCAAGAAGGCCTCAACCGTGGAGCAGTCCTGAGGAGAAGGTGCCAATCTTCCTGGGCGTCGCTCTTCACCACACTGGACAGGAGAGAACCACTAAACGAAAGCATCAGGTTTGGTGAGTTGAGCATTTTGCTTTTCTTTTCTCTCTCTTTTTTTTTAGGAGAGTGCATGGGTGTGTGGAAATGGATGTGTGAGTGAATGCCTTTGCAATGCCATTCTTGTTCGCAGACTCTGGACCGTGGAGAAAGATGTCTAGGGCCTGACCTCCAATGTCCGCGATAATGACATCATCAAGATCCACGTGTCCGAGTCACCAGGAGTCAGCCTGGGGTACTGCTGAAGCCAGGCATGGAAAGGTTATTGTGGAGGTTGTTAGAAAGGGCATTGTTGTCGGGAAATGTTGGAGTATGCGTTGAACACATCTACAAATGTTTTCTGTCAGTACTGTCCTAGGCAAGAAGGCCTCAACCGTGGAGCAGTCCTGAGGAGAAGGTGCCAATCTTCCTGGGCGTCGCTCTACACCATACTGGACAGGAAGAGGACCAGTAAACGAAAGCATCATGTTTGGTGAGTTGAGCATTTTGCTTTTTTTTTTTTTTTTTTTTAAGTTTTAATTATTTTTATTTTTAGAAGTGTGCATGGGTGTGTGGCAATGGATGTGTGAGTGAATGTCTTTACAATGCCATTCTTGTACGCAGACTCTGGACCGTGGAGAAAGATGTCTAGGGCCTGACCTCCAATGTCCGCGATAATGACATCATCAGGCTCCACGTGTCCGAGTCACCAGGAGTCAGCCTGGGGAACTGCTGAAGCCAGGCAAGAAAAAGTTATTGTGCAGGTTGTTAGAAAGGCCATTGTTGTCGGGAAATGTTGGAGTATGCGTTGAACACATCTAGAAATGTTTTCTGTCAGTACTGTCCTAGGCAAGAAGGCCTCAACCGTGGAGCAGTCCTGAGGAGAAGGTGCCAATCTTCCTGGGCGTCGCTCTTCACCACACTGGACAGGAGAGGACCACTAAACGAAAGCATCATGTTTGGTGAGTTGAGCATTTTGCTTTTTTTAATTCTTTTTTTATTTTATTTTTAGGAGTGTGCATGGGTGTGTGGGAATGGATGTGTGAGTGAATGTCTTTACAATGCCATTCTTGTACGCAGACTCTGGACCGTGGAGAAAGATGTCTAGGGCCTGACCTCCAATGTCCGCGATAATGACATCATCAGGCTCCACGTGTCCGAGTCACCAGGAGTCAGCCTGGGGAACTGCTGAAACCAGGCAAGAAAAGGTTATTGTGCAGGTTGTTAGAAAGGCCATTGTTGTCGGGAAATGTTGGAGTATGTGTTGAACACATCTAGAAATGTTTTCTGTCAGTACTGTCCTAGGCAAGAAGGCCTCAACCGTGGAGCAGTCCTGAGGAGAAGGTGCCAATCTTCCTGGGCGTCGCCCATCACCATACTGGACAGGAAGAGGACCAGTGAACGAAAGCATCATGTTTGGTGAGTTGAACATTTTTTTTTTTTTTTTAAGTTTTAATTATTTTTAGGAGTGTGAATGGGTGTGTGGGAATGGATGTGTGAGTGAATTTCTTTACAATGCCATTCTTGTACGCAGACTCTGGACCGTGGAGAAAGATGTCTAGGGCCTGACCTCCAATGTCCGCGATAATGACATCATCAGGATCCACGTGTCCGAGTCACCAGGAGTCAGCCTGGGGTACTGCTGAAGCCAGGCAAGAAAAGGTTATTGTGCAGGTTGTTAGAAAGGCCATTGTTGTCGGGAAATGTTGGAGTATGCGTTGAACACATCTAGAAATGTTTTCTGTCAGTACTGTCCTAGGCAAGAAGGCCTCAACCGTGGAGCAGTCCTGAGGAGAAGGTGCCAATCTTCCTGGGCGTCGCTCTTCACCACACTGGACAGGAGAGGACCACTAAACGAAAGCATCATGTTTGGTGAGTTGAGCATTTTGCTTTTCTTTTTTCTCTTTTTTTTAGGAGAGTGCATGGGTGTGTGGGAATGGATGTGTGAGTGAATGCCTTTGCAATGCCATTCTTGTACGCAGACTCTGGACCGTGGAGAAAGATGTTGAGGGCCTGACCTCCAATGTCCGCGATAATGACATCATCAGGCTCCACGTGTCCGAGTCACCAGGAATCAGCCTGGGGAACTGCTGAAGCCAGGCAAGAAAAGGTTATTGTGCAGGTTGTTAGAAAGACCATTGTTGTCGGGAAATGTTGGAGTATGTGTTGAACACATCTACAAATGTTTTCTGTCAGTACTGTCCTAGGCAAGAAGGCCTCAACCGTGGAGCAGTCCTGAGGAGAAGGTGCCAATCTTCCTGGGCGTCGCCCATCACCATACTGGACAGGAAGACGACCAGTGAACAAAAGCATCATGTTTGGTCAGTTGAGCTTTTTTTTTTTTTTTTTTTTTTAAAGTTTTAATTATTTTTAGGAGTGTGAATGGGTGTGTGGGAATGGATGTGTGAGTGAATGTCTTTACAATGCCATTCTTGTACGCAGACTCTGGACCGTGGAGAAAGATGTCTAGGGCCTGACCTCCAATGTCCGTGATAATGACATCATCAGGATCCACGTGTCCGAGTCACCAGGAGTCAGCCTGGGGAACTGCTGAAGCCAGGCAAGAAAAGGTTATTATGCAGGTTGTTAGAAAGGCCATTGTTGTCGGGAAATGTTGGAGTATGTGTTGAACACATCTACAAATGTTTTCTGTCAGTACTGTCCTAGGCAAGAAGGCCTCAACCGTGGAGCAGTCCTGAGGAGAAGGTGCCAATCTTCCTGGGCGTCGCCCATCACCATACTGGACAGGAAGAGGACCAGTGAACGAAAGCATCATGTTTGGTGAGTTGAGCATTTTATTTTATTTTATTTTTTAAAGTTTTAATTATTTTTAGGAGTGTGAATGGGTGTGTGGGAATGGATGTGTGAGTGAATGTCTTTACAATGCCATTCTTGTACGCAGACTCTGGACCGTGGAGAAAGATGTCTAGGGCCTGACCTCCAATGTCCGCGATAATGACATCATCAGGATCCACGTGTCCGAGTCACCAGGAGTCAGCCTGGGGTACTGCTGAAGCCAGGCAAGAAAAGGTTATTGTGGAGGTTGTTAGAAAGGCCATTGTTGTCGGGAAATGTTGGAGTATGCGTTGAACACATCTAGAAATGTTTTCTGTCAGTACTGTCCTAGGCAAGAAGGCCTCAACCGTGGAGCAGTCCTGAGGAGAAGGTGCCAATCTTCCTGGGCGTCGCTCTTCACCACACTCGACAGGAGAGGACCACTAAACGAAAGCATCATGTTTGGTGAGTTGAGCATTTTGCTTTTCTTTTTTTTCTCTTTTTTTTAGGAGAGTGCATGGGTGTGTGGGAATGGATGTGTGAGTGAATGCCTTTGCAATGCCATTCTTGTACGCAGACTCTGGACCGTGGAGAAAAATGTCTAGGGCCTGACCTCCAATGTCCGCGACAATGACATCATCAGGATCCACGTGTCCGAGTCACCAGGAGTCAGCCTGGGGTACTGCTGAAGCCAGGCAAGAAAAGGTTATTGTGGAGGTTGTTAGAAAGGCCATTGTTGTCGGGAAATGTTGGAGTATGCGTTGAACACATCTACAAATGTTTTCCGTCAGTACTGTCCTAGGCAAGAAGGCCTCAACCGTGGAGTAGTCCTGAGGAGAAGGTGCCAATCTTCCTGGGCGTCGCTCTTCACCACACTGGACAGGAGAGGACCACTAAACGAAAGCATCATGTTTGGTGAGTTGAGCATTTTCCTTTTCTTTTTTCTCTCTTTTTTTTAGGAGAGTGCATGGGTGTGTGGGAATGGATGTGTGAGTGAATGCCTTTGGAATGCCATTCTTGTACGCAGACTCTGGACCGTGGAGAAAGATGTCTAGGGCCTGACCTCCAATGTCCGCGATACTGACATCATCAAGATCCACGTGTCCGAGTCACCAGGAGTCAGCCTGGGGTACTGCTGAAGCCAGGCAAGGAAAGGTTATTGTGGACGTTGTTAGAAAGGCCATTGTTGTCGGGAAATGTTGGAGTATGCGTTGAACACATCTACAAATGTTTTCTGTCAGTACTGTCCTAGGCAAGAAGGCCTCAACCGTGGAGCAGTCCTGAGGAGAAGGTGCCAATCTTCCTGGGCGTCGCTCTTCACCACACTGGAAAGGAGAGAACCACTAAACGAAAGCATCATGTTTGGTGAGTTGAGCATTTTGCTTTTCTTTTTTCTCTTTTTTTTTTTAGGAGAGTGTATGGGTGTGTGGGAATGGATGTGTGAGTGAATGCCTTTGCAATGCCATTCTTGTACGCAGACTCTGGACCGTGGAGAAAGATGTCTAGGGCCTGACCTCCAATGTCCGCGATAATGACATCATCAGGATCCACGTGTCCGAGTCACCAGGAGTCAGCCTGGGGTACTGCTGAAGCCAGGCAAGAAAAGGTTATTGTGGAGGTTGTTAGAAAGGCCATTGTTGTCGGAAAATGTTGGAGTATGTGTTGAACACATCTACAAATGTTTTCTGTCAGTACTGTCCTAGGCAAGAAGGCCTCAACCGTGGAGCAGTCCTGAGGAGAAGGTGCCAATCTTCCTGGGCGTCGCCCATCACCATACTGGACAGGAAGAGGACCAGTGAACGAAAGCATCATGTTTGGTGAGTTGAGCATTTTTTTTTTTTTTTTTAAGTTTTAATTATTTTTAGGAGTGTGAATGGGTGTGTGGGAATGGATGTGTGAGTGAATGTCTTTACAATGCCATTCTTGTACGCAGACTCTGGACCGTGGAGAAAGATGTCTAGGGCCTGACCTCCAATGTCCGCGATAATGACATCATCAGGCTCCACGTGTCCGAGTCACCAGGACTCAGCCTGGGGTACTGCTGAAGCCAGGCGAGAAAAGATTATTGTGGAGGTTGTTAGAAAGGCCATTGTTGTCGGGAAATGTTGGAGTATGCGTTGAACACATCTACAAATGTTTTCTGTCAGTACTGTCCTAGGCAAGAAGGCCTCAACCGTGGAGCAGTCCTGAGGAGAAGGTGCCAATCTTCCTGGGCGTCGCTCTTTACCACACTGGACAGGAGAGGACCACTAAACGAAAGCATCATGTTTGGTGAGTTGTGCATTTTGCTTTTCTTTTTTTTCTTTTTTTAAAGTGAGTGCATGGGTGTGTGGGAATGGATGTGTGAGTGAATGCCTTTGCAATGCCATTCTTGTACGCAGACTCTGGATCGTGGAGAAAGATGTCTAGGGCCTGACCTCCAATGTCCGCGATAATGACATCATCAGGATCCACGTGTCCGAGTCACCAGGAGTCAGCCTGGGGAACTGCTGAAGCCAGGCAAGAAAAGGTTATTGTGGAGGTTGTTAGAAAGGCCATTGTTGTCGGAAAATGTTGGAGTATGTGTTGAACACATCTACAAATGTTTTCTGTCAGTACTGTCCTAGGCAAGAAGGCCTCAACCGTGGAGCAGTCCTGAGGAGAAGGTGCCAATCTTCCTGGGCGTCGCCCATCACCATACTGGACAGGAAGAGGACCAGTGAACGAAAGCATCATGTTTGGTGAGTTGAGCATTTTTTTATTTTATTTTTAGTTTTAATTATTTTTAGGAGTGTGAATGGGTGTGTGGGAATGGATGTGTGAGTGAATGTCTTTACAATGCCATTCTTGTACGCAGACTCTGGACCGTGGAGAAAGCTGTCTAGGGCCTGACCTCCAATGTCCGCGATAATGACATCATCAGGCTCCACGTGTCCGAGTCACCAGGACTCAGCCTGGGGTACTGCTGAAGCCAGGCGAGAAAAGATTATTGTGGAGGTTGTTAGAAAGGCCATTGTTGTCGGGAAATGTTGGAGTATGCGTTGAACACATCTACAAATGTTTTCTGTCAGTACTGTCCTAGGCAAGAAGGCCTCAACCGTGGAGCAGTCCTGAGGAGAAGGTGCCAATCTTCCTGGGCGTCGCTCTTTACCACACTGGACAGGAGAGGACCACTAAACGAAAGCATCATGTTTGGTGAGTTGTGCATTTTGCTTTTCTTTTTTTTCTTTTTTTAAAGTGAGTGCATGGGTGTGTGGGAATGGATGTGTGAGTGAATGTCTTGACAATGCCATTCTTGTACGCAGACTCTGGATCGTGGAGAAAGATGTCTAGGGCCTGACCTCCAATGTCCGCGATAATGACATCATCAGGCTCCACGTGTCCGAGTCACCAGGAGTCAGCCTGGGGAACTGCTGAAGCCAGGCGAGAAAAGGTTATTGTGGAGGTTGTTAGAAAGGACATTGTTGTCGGGAAATGTTGGAGTATGCGTTAAACACATCTACAAATGTTTTCTGTCAGTACTGTCCTAGGCAAGAAGGCCTCAACCGTGGAGCAGTCCTGAGGAGAAGGTGCCAATCTTCCTGGGCGTCGCCCATCACCATACTGGACAGGAAGAAGACCAGTAAACGAAAGCATCATGTTTGGTGAGTTGAGTATTTTGCTTTTTTTAAATTCTTTTTTTCTTCTTCATTTTTTTTCATTTTTAGGAGTGTGCATGGGTGTGTGTGAATGGATGTGTGAGTGAATGTCTTTACAATGCCATTCTTGTACGCAGACTCTGGACCGTGGAGAAAGATGTCTAGGGCCTGATCTCCAATGTCCGCGATAATGACATCATCAGGATCCACGTGTCCGAGTCACCAGGAGTCAGCCTGGGGAACTGCTGAAGCGACGTTGGAAGGCGAGAAGGCCTCCGACGTTGGAGCAGTGCTGAGGAGCATCTGCCAAGCTTCCCGGCCCACGCCCACCGGCATACTGGACAGGAAGAGGACAACTAAACGAAGGCGTCATGTTTGGTTAGTTGTGGGTTTTGCTCTTTGTTTTAGGAGTATGCATGGGTGGATGGGAATGGATGTGTGAGTGAATGTCTTTCCGTTGCCATTCTTTTGCGTAGACTCTGGACCGTGGCGAAAGATGTCTAACGCCTGATCTCCAATCATCAGGCACCACATGCCCGAATCGCCAGGAGTGATAGTTGTGCTTGGAACTGAGGTACAAAAAAACAAAACAAAGAAGAAAAAGAAAATCCGCCTCCTAAGAAAAACGCAGAAAAAGAAAAAAGAAAAAAAAAAAAGAAACCCAACAAAGAAGACAAAAACAAAAACAAAAAAGTCCCGAAAAAATATTTAATAAAAATTCCAAATATATATAAATGTTAAAAAAAGGACACCCAACAAACAAAACAGAAACAAAAAAGGAAATAAACTAAAACTGTTTTAAAAAATTAAAAAATAAAGGAACAAAAACTAAAATGGAAAAAAAGGGGGGAAAAAGAAGAAGAAAAAAAGAGAGAAGAATGCAACCAACCAAAATGAAAAATGAAAATAAAATAAATAAATAAAAAGACCCCCCAAATCGAAAACAAGAAAGAAGAAACAACAAATAACAAAAACAAAACAAAAAACAACAACAACAAAACAGAAAAAAAAAAAAAAAAAAAAAGGAAAAAAGACCAAAAAATTAATAAAAATTGCAAAAAGACAAAGAAAAAAAGAAAGACGCCGAAGAAAAACACACAAAAAACAACAACAAACAAACAAAAATGAAAACAGTAGAGAACTTCAGGGAACTGAAGTTGAAAAAAATCCAAAAGAAAGATCAATCCGTCCCCCCCGGCCCCCCGCCCCCGCCAACCCCCCCCCAAATTTTTTAAAAAAAACACACACACAAACCACACACACGAACACCCGTTAAAAAAAAAAAGGGGGGGTGGGGGGGGGGAGAGAGAGAGAGAGAGAGAGAGAGAGAGAGAGAGAGAGAGAGAGAGAGAGAGAGAGAGAGAGAGAGAGAGAGAGAACAAAAACAACCTAAAAATATCAGAAACAAAAAGCAAACGAAACCAAGAAAGAAAAAAAGAAAGAAAATGAAAACAGAACTTCATGGAACTGAAGTTGAAAATTTTTTCAAAAAGACCAATCCGCCCCCCCCCCCCCCCCCCCCCACCTCCTCCCAAACTCCAAACTAAAAACAAAAACAAAAAACAACAAAATCACAACACACACACACGAACACCCCTTGGAAAAAAAAAAAAAAGAGAGAGAGAGAGAGAGAGAGAGAGAGAGAGAGAGAGAGAGAGAGAGAGAAGAAATCAAGCAACCAATATGAAACAAAAAACTAACAAAGCAACCTCAAAAAAAATCAGAAAAAAAAAAAAACGAAACCAAGAAAGAAAGAAGAAAAAAAATAAAAATAAAAAATAAAATAAAAAATAGACAAGGCAGTACACACAAAAAAAGGAGAAAAATGGGAGAGATAAAAGTGGAATCGTAGGTCTGAATGCAACCGAGGTTGAAAAAATTAACAAACGACCAACCCCCTCCCCAGCCCCCCAACCCCAAATTTTTTTTTTTTTTAAATTGGAAAAAGTGGAAAAAAGAAGAAGAAACCAACCAAACCAAACGAAACAAACAAACAAAACAAAAACAAAACAACAACAAAAAAACCAAAGAAGTCAGAAAACAAGGAAGAAAATACAACAAATAAATAAATAAAAAAGCAAGCAAAGAAGAAACAAGACAGACAAGGCAGTAGACAACTTTAGAGTTTGTTAGACAAATGGTGCTGTTGCTGGGAAATGTTGAACACATTTGCAAATGTACTGTGTGAGATTGTCTTCGCCTGTATGTTATACCACACTGAATATTATAGAATCATTGTAATTGCGTATGATTATGAATGCTCGTTTGCGTTTGGGGAGTGAGCCTGGTACCCCCCCTCCCCACCCCCACTCCCACCCCCCACACTCCTAAACGAACCAATGAAGAAGACCTATGAATCACAATGTGAGAAAAAAAAAAAAAAAAAAAAAAAAAAAATGGAGAGATTAAAAAACAAGTGAAGTCATAGGTCTGCATGCAACTGAGGTTCAAAAAACAACAACAACAAAAACCTAATCCCTCCACCATCACCTCCCCCCCCCAAAAAAAAGAGAAAAGACAAAAAAAAAAAAAAAAAAAAAAGACAAAAAAGAAAAAGAAAAAAAAAAATGCAGGAAAAAAGAAAGAAAAAAGAAAGACTCAAAAAAAAGAAAAAAAGTAAAGAATTTCATGTAACTGAGGTTGAAAAGATCAAAAAGTAACAGCAGTCTGCCCCCCTCCCCCCCCCCACACACACACAAAAACCCACACACACACGAACACCCCCTGAAAAAGAAACAAACAAAAACAACAAAATCACAACACACACACCCCTTGGAAAAAAAGAGAGAGAGAGAGAGAGAGAGAGAGAGAGAGAGAGAGAGAGAGAGAGAGAGAGAGAGAGAGAGAGAGAGAGAGAGAAGAAAGCAACCAATCAAAATAAAACAAAAAACTAACAAAAACAACCTCAAAAAATCACAAACAAAAACAAAACGAAACCAAGAAAGAAAGAAAGAAAGAATAAAAAAAAATATACAAGGCAGTAGACAAGAAAAAGGAGAAAAATGGGAGAGATAAAAGTGGAATCATAGGTCTGAATGCAACAGAGGTTGAAAAAATAAGCAAACGAGCAACCCCCCCCCCCCCCCCCACCCCGAAAACAACAACAACAACAACAACAACAACAACAAAAAAGCAAGCTAAGAAGAAACGAAACAACAACAACAACAACAACAACAACAACAACAAAGACAAGGCAGTAGACAACTTTAGAGTTTGTTAGACAAAATTAATGGTGTTGTTGCTGGAAAATGTTGAACACATTTGCAAATGTACTGTGTGAGGTTCTCTTCGCCTGTATGTTATACCACGCTGAATATTATAGAATCATTGTAATTGCGTATGATTACGAATGCTCTCAATACCATGCCTCATTTCATCGACCCCCCTCACACACACACACACACACACACACACACACACACACACACACACACACACACACACACCACACACACACACACACTCACTCTTAAACGAACCAATGAAGAAGACCTATGAATCACAACGAGAAAAAAAAAAGAGAGAGATGAGAGAGAGAGAGAGAGAGAGAGAGAGAGAGAGAGAGAGAGAGAGAGAGAGGAGAGAGAGAACAAAGAAAAATGAGAGATTAAAAAACAAGTGAAGTCATAGGTCTGCATGCAACTGAGGTTCAAAAAAAGAAATGAAAAAAGACCAATCATTCCACCATCACCACCACCCAAAAAAGAAAAGAAAAAAACATACCCCAAAACAATAACTTACATAAATACAGCAAAAAACAAACGGAAAACAAAGCAAACTAACAACAACCAAAAATTAAGAAAAAAAGACGCTGATTATTACAGAATTATTGTAAATGAATATGATTATGAATGCAGGGCAGTTCATGATTATGAACACCATGCCTAAAAAAAAAAAAAAAACAAAAAAAAAAAATCCATCAAAATGGATGCGTGAGCGAATGTTTCTCTTTACGATGCCATTTTTGTTCGCAAATTCTGGACCGTGGAGAAAGATGTCTAGGGAGTCAGCCCGGGGAACTGCTGAAGCCAGGCAACAAAGTGTTATTGCGGAGAAAGGCCATTGTTGTCGGGAAATGTTGGAGCATGTGTTGAACACATCTACAAATGTTTTCTGTCAGTACTGTCCTAGGCAAGAAGGCCTCAACTGTGAAGCAGTCCTGAGGAGAAGGTGCCAATCTTCCTGGGCGTCGCCCATCACCACACTGGACAGGAGAGGACCAGTAAACGAAAGCATCATGTTTGGTGAGTTGAGCATTTTGCAATTTTTTCTCAGCTTTTATTTTTATTTTTTATTTTTTAGGAGAGTGCATGGGTGTGTGGGAATGGATGTGTGAGTGAATGTCTTTACAATGCCATTCTTGTACGCAGACTCTGGACCGTGGAGAAAGATGTCTAGGGCCTGACCTCCAATGTCCGCGATAATGACATCATCAGGATCCACGTGTCCGAGTCACCAGGAGTCAGCCTGGGGAACTGCTGAAGCCAGGCAAGAAAATGTTATTGTGCAGGTTGTTAGAAAGGCCATTGTTGTCGGGAAATGTTGGAGTATGTGTTGAACACATCTACAAATGTTTTCTGTCAGTACTGTCCTAGGCAAGAAGCCTCAACCGTGGAGCAGTCCTGAGGAGAAGGTGCCAATCTTCCTGGGCGTCGCCCAGCACCATACTGGACAGGAAGAGGACCAGTAAACGAAAGCATCATGTTTGGTGAGTTGAGCATTTTTCTTTCTTTTTTTCTTTTTTAAAGTTTTAATTATTTTTAGGAGTGTGAATGGATCTGTGGGAATGGATGTGTGAGTGAATGTCTTTACAATGCCATTCTTGTACGCAGACTCTGGACCGTGGAGAAAGATGTCTAGGGCCTGACCTCCAATGTCCGCGATAATGACATCATCAGGATCCACGTGTCCGAGTCACCAGGAGTCAGCCTGGGGAACTGCTGAAGCAGGCAAGAAAAGGTTATTGTGCAGGTTGTTAGAAAGGCCATTGTTGTCGGGAAATGTTGAAGTATGTGTTGAACACATCTACAAATGT
>OY757549.1:18253491-18278350 GCA_963584105.1 Alviniconcha strummeri
ACTTCACGAATACAAAAGTCGTCAAACTGCTTCATTGTTTACATCATGCACACAAACTGGTTTTAGAGAGCATTGGAGAAAATGACGTCGAATGGCCCGGAAAGGCACAGTGTATGACAGTAGGTGAAGCATGTAAAGCTGCAGCGTGACCTGCTCCGGGTCATGACGAGTCTGGGGGGATCTTCATATCAAACGTAAGCATTGTCTACCGCTCCAGAAGATCACAAGTCGGTGTCAGTATACCGACACTGTGTGTGTGTGTGTGTGTGTGTGTGTGTGTGTGTGTGTGTGTGTGTGTGTGTGTGATCATGAGAGAGAGAGAGAGTTATCACTGAGAATGTGTGTGTGTGTGTGCGCGCGCGCGCGTGCAAATGTGCGTGCGTGTCAGAATGTAGTCAGTGTGCGCGTGTTTGTGTGTGTTTTGTCAGTGTGTGTATGCATATGCGCGCCTGTGGTATCAGTGTGTGTTTGTGCGTACGTGTGTTAGTATGTGCGTATGTGTGTTGACAGTGTGCATGTGTGTGCGTTGTCAGGGTGTGTGTGCATGCGTGCGCGCACGCGCTTTTGTGTGTGTGTGTTGTCAGTATGTACGTGCTTGTGTTTATGTGTGTCAGCGTGTGTGTGTGTGTGTGGTGTGTGTGTCAGCACGCGTGTGTGTCAGCATGTGTGTGTGTGTGTGTGTGTGTGTGTGTGTGTGTGTGTGTGTGTGTGTGTGTGTGTGTGTGTGTGTGTGTGTGTGTGTATGTGCGTGTGTGTGTGAGTATATATGTGTGTGAGAGTGTGTGTGTATGCGACAGAGTGAGTAAGTAAGTAAGTGTTTTACGCCTAGTCAACCAGTGTGGTTATATCAGGGCGAGTGTGTGTGTGTGTCTGTGTGTGTGTGTCTGTGTATATATGTGTATCTGTGTGTAGCTGTTTGTACGTGTGTGTGTTTATGTCACACAGACAGCATATATATTTCTCCCTGTATGTGTGCGTGTGTCAGTGAGTGTGTGTGTGTATGTCACACAGACAGCATATATATTTCTCCCTGTATGTGTGCGTGTGTCAGTGAGTGTGTGTGTGTCAGCGGGCAGGCAGGGCCTTTCTCCACCCTTCCCTCAGCCGCTGAGCGAGCTGGGCCACCACCTGGCTGTAGGCCGGCACGTCGGCCACGTTGTAGTTGCCCTCGGGGTCCTTGGCGTAGTCGTACAGCTCCGTGGCGTACACGTGCGACCAGTTGGCGGAGAAGGTGCTGGGCTGGTAGGCCACCCACTCCGTGTAGCGCTGCGTCTCCGTGCGCATCGTGTAGCCCATGATGCGGATACTCTCCAGCGCTGGGCTGATGGTGTTTCTGGCTGGCATGAAGGAAGGTCTCGGGTACTGACTGAACACCGCTTTCTTCCACTGCACCGTGCCAGTCTTCGTTTTGGACGGGTTTATGGGTGCCGTCCTGCTGACGTTGCGAAGGAGCGGGGCGAAGCTGTACCCCTCCGTGCAGAAGGACACGCGGAACGGGTCCGGGGGACACGTGGGGGGCACATCCAGGCCCGCCAGATCCGACAGCGTCGCGTAGATGTCCACAGCTTCCACCAGAGATTCGGTGGTCAGGGAATCCGGTCCTGGCCGAGGGTGGTTGCTCGGCTTCTCCGCTTCCGCTAAGGCGTCCCTGAAAGGGAAGCTTTTTCCTGGGGGGAGCTTGGCTGCCGTGACACCGGGGACGTAGAACATGAGCGGTATGCGAAGCGGCAAGTCAAAGTTGGTGTGCTTGGTCCACTCTTGGTGCTCTCCCAGTAGCCACCCTGCAAACGTCAGTTGCAGCCTGCGGTTTTACCATGTTCTTGTATAAACTGCTGAAAGATCCCGGTCATTCTGCTAAAAGTGCAGATGGCAGGTTACACGGCTACTGAAACACGCGGCATACACCTTACGTATGTGGCTTTGCACCAAGTGACAAGGTGCATGGTTGTATGGTGTAAACAGAACGCGCCGAGACGGAAGCAGTTTTATGTGGCCCCGGTCATACTGACCAGCGCTGTAAAAAAAAAAAACAAAAAAAAAAACGCGCTATAAAAAGCTAGTCACTCATGTAGAATCACATGCGAGCGCAGTGAGTTTGTTCGAAAGCGGAGAATAGCACTATATAAAAGCGATCATCAATCAATTCTCTCGAAGAATCAATACGAAATTCGTAACACAATTACAACAACTAAGACCCGAGTCGCCTACAGTAACTCTCACCTTGCATGCGTACAAGGTACATAAACTCCACCCCCTTGCTTTTCTCTCGGTTCAATATTCTCCTGAAGCTCAAGTTTCCTGCTGTCTCAGTGTTTATTTCTATCTACTCACAAGTTCATGTACTTATGTATTATGTATTATACCGTGTGTTATCTTACTGGTATCTTTTATGCAGTCGTAAGGCAAATTTCTATGTTATTCATAGACAATAAAATTTCTGTATTCCGTATTCTGTATTCTGTTCCTGACCGGCCCATGACACTGAATAAAGAATTGCACTGAACTGAACAATAGGTCGAATGAATCTTCCGGTTTGGTTCAGCGATACAGCCGTTAGAACAGTCAAGGGAGACAGCGTGAAACAGCTCAGTACAACACTGCTGAACTCCAAGCACTGGTTTACGACATCCTTCCTTCAACCACTGCGGTATTTAGTTACGTCATAGGTTCCCGAAAACTGTCAGCTAACGAGCAGTTTTTTGTTGGTGCTCAAACAGTAGCACGTTTGTTACAAACAACTCAAATAAAACAAGGCGTGTCGTTTATAGCCGCCAACAAAGTTTACACCAGCACAAATAATACCATAATCTCAGTTTTGAATCGCGACGGAACTATCTGTTTGTCAACAGAGCGGACACGCCCAATGTTTACGTGCGTGCTTCGTCAGCACAAATGGCACTAAGAGACCATAGTGTTGCATTTTGTTTGAAAAATAGTGCAAATAGAGTAATACAGACCTCTGGTACAGCGTGGAGGAAAGTGCCGGAAAGCGGTACTCGGAGTGTATGCTAAACTCACTCAACCAAGGCCAAGCATGGCAGCGCTCTTGTATCAAGACACGGTACATGGAAAAGTTGTGAGTACTTAGACACTAAATCCTAAATTCCTCCCACTTTTTCGATTCGCCCTGTTATAGGCGTCATAGTTGACTGAGCGTTAAAAACCAATTAGTCAGTCTATCTACACACCCATCCATCCATCCAACCTTTTCGACAATAGCTGAGAGAAATTTGTCCACGTCATTCGACTGGATTTTTTGAAAACTGAAAATGATGCAAGACTTAATGTAACAACGGCGTTTGCAACGTGACATAACGTCCAACGTCAACATCACCAGTCCGGCAGATCGTGATTATCACTGATTTCAGTCTTCCTTTATTTCCTCCTTTCCTTTTCAAGTCGTTTCAGTGCCAAGAATGATAATATTATATGAAAGAAGCAGAAAGAGAAACTAGAGAAAACTGTTTATAAGAACCAAACACATAAAAGGTTAAAAACAAACAAACAAACAAACTGTTTATTACGACAAAACACAACATGCCATTTTTTTATCAAGCTACATAACAACAAAGGGGATTACCCCGAAAATTCGCACATAACAACAAAGGGGATTACCCCGAAAATTCGCATGTTGTATTTTGTTCAAATAAATAGCGTCCTTTTACCCCGAAAATTCGCATGTTGTGTTTTGCCCAAATAAATAGCATTCTTTTACGCCGAAAATTCGCATGTTGTATTTTGCCCAAATAAATAGCACTCTTTTACGCCGAAAATTCGCATGTTGTGTTTTGCCCAAATAAATAGGGCTATTTTACCGCGAAAATTTGCATGTTGTGTTTTGCCCAAATAAACAGCGTTCTTTTACGCCGAAAATTCGCATGTTGTGTTTTGCGCAAATAAACACCACTCTTTTACGCCGAAAATTCGCATGTTGTGTTTTGCCCAAATAAATAGGGCTATTTTACCGCGATAATTCGCATGTTGTGTTTTGCCCAAATAAATAGCGTTCTTTTACGCCGAAAATTCGCATGTTGTGTTTGGCGCAAATAAATAGCACTCTTTTACGCCGAAAATTCGCATGTTGTGTTTTGTCCTAACTGATAAACAGCGTTCTTTTTAAACCTAATAAAAAATAAACACCACTCTTTTACGCCGAAAATTCGCATGTTGTGTTTTGCCCAAATAAATAGGGCTATTTTACCGCGAAAATTCGCGGTTCAAATAATAGGGCTATTTTACCGCGAAAATTCGCGAAAATTGTGTTTGAATCTTGTTTTAAAACGCTAGCAGTCATTCTTGTTTTAAATTAAAAAAGATTTTTTTTGCTGTTTTTAAGAACCTGTCGCAAAGATTAAAGCTGTGTAGCTAGCTATACGATCTTTGCCTGTCTTACCATGGTCGCCGTGGAAAGTGACGATGGTGTTATTGGCGAATCCTGATTGGTCGAGAGCGTGCAACACTCGCCCCACCTGGGCGTCTGTGAAGCTGGTAGCGGCGGAGTAACTCTGACGCATCAAGTACTGGCAACAAACAGACAATGTGAGTGTGAGCGTTTCTTCGGTATTAGTGACAGACCAAAGAAACTAGCCAGAGAGAGAGAGAGAGAGAGAGAGAGAGAGAGAGAGGGGTGGGGCGGTGGGGGGGGGGGGGTAGAGAGAGATTTAATTTTATGTTAATGAGAGATTTGAAATCATCCACATCAATTTTTACCTCTATTCCTCTCTTTCTCTCTTGAAACTGTTGACCTTGTGTGTGTGTGTGTGTGTGTGTGTGTGTGTGTGTGTGTGTGTGTGTGTGTGTGTGTGTGTGTGTGTGTGGTGTGCGTGCGTGCGTGCGTGCGTGCGTGCGTGCGTGCGTGCGTGCGTGCGTGCGTGCGTGCGTGTGCGTGCGTGCGTGCGTGCGCGAGTGAGTTAGTGTGTGTGTGTGTGGGGGGGGGGGTACATGCATGCACGCGTGCGTGCGTGTGTGTGTGTGTGTGTGTGTGTGTAAGTACGCGCGCGTGATTGTGTGTGTGTGTGTGTGTGTGTGTGTGTGTGTGTGTGTGTGTGTGTGTGTGTGTGTGTGTGTGTGTGTGTGTGTGTGTGTGTGTGTGTGTGTAACTGTAAGGGAATGGGGACATATATACCTGGTAATCTTTGGGCATAGCCCCAAAAGGCCAGCTGATGTTCAAGCTGTTGATGTCATGGAAACTTCGAAGATAATCCCAGGGTGAATAGGCGACATAAGGCATCATCATGGGAACACTGGGGTTATCAGCCAGCTTGATTTTAGACAGCGGATACAAGTCTGGGGGGAAAAACACAACGACGAATCAACAGTAACTGATCTAGAGCCACCTTGATTAAAAAATTGATTTAAACACACACACACACACACACACACACACACACACCACACACACACACACACACACACACACACACACACACACACACACACACACACACACACACACACACACACACACACACAAAAGAAAGGGGGGGGGGGGAAGAAAAAAAAAAAGTAGGCTATCTAATTGCCTGACAAAACGAATTGTGCAATCTGAGTATGAAGAGGTACTTTGCCATTGAGCTCACAATGCAGTATCGAAATTCGGCGAAATTCGGCAATCAAGTACTGATAGCATAACCATTCAGTGTCTAGACACTGGTACGCAAGAAAGTGTCAAGACCGCTAGACTTGCAAACCATTCACACCGACTACTGATTTTGACCTTCATATGGGGCTACGTGTATGTAATACACACAGGCGTATGAAACTGTGGCTATTGAAGAGTTTTACGTGAAACGTCACGTTGAAGCCTTATAGTAGCACAGCGAGGCTTGAGAATATGCACTCCAGTGACAGATACAATCATGCTGTCATACCATCCCCATCTTAACTTGCACATCTATGAAAGAACCTACATTATGTACAGTAGAAAATACAACGTAGACCGCTCCTCCAATCAGTGTACAGAAACCAATTGTTCGGAAAATACGGCTGTCTTTCGGTCAGTCTAAAACTAGCGCTGTCTTTGGGTCAGAAATCGCGTTGTCTTTCTGTCTCAGCTGGAACAGGGCCATCCTTTGGTCGGAAAATAGGGCTATGATGTACACAGAGAGAGAGAGAGAAAAAAAAAGAGAGAGAGAGAGAGAGAGAGAGAGAGAGAGAGAGAGAGAGACAGACAGACAGACAGACAGACAGACAGACAGACAGACAGACAGACAGACAGACAGACAGACAGACAGACAGACAGACAGACAGACAGACAGACAGACAGACAGAGACAGAGATACAGACAGACAGACAGGCAGAAACACAGAGACAGGCATACATACAGACACACAGAGACACAGAGAGAGACATACTGTGAGAGACAGAGACAACGACAGAGAGGGAGAGAGAGAGAGAGACAGATACAGAGACAGACAGATAGACAGAAAAAGGACAGCATAGGTACACCAACCTCTGTACTTAGCGGGGTATCTAAAGGGCAGGTGCGGCTTGTGGAAGCCCAAGGCCAAGAAGAAAGGCTTGTGGTCCGCGGACCTGTTGCTAAGAAAGGAAATAGCGAAGTCGGCGTTCTCCTCGTCCGGCAGTTTGCCGCTGCTGCCCGGAATCTGTTCCGGCTTCAGGGGACAGCAAGCGTTGTTGTACAGCTCGCCGTCCGGTCCCGGACATATCTGACACAACAGTGCACGTTTGCCTTCAGTCTGCGATACTGTTATAGTTATAAGGATGATAAAGTCGTGCAGGAGAGGAAGAAGAACGTTTATTAGTAGGGCAATATAGCCATTAGTAGCAGGCTTTCAGTACAAGGTCCTGTCAGTCGCACGGGTTTGCCTGGCTCGGTAGAAGAGGAGGAGGAGGAAGAGGAGGAGGAAGAAGAAGAAGAAAGGGTGACTACGGGAGCTGTAGAGCGAGACGGGCGGGGGGGGGGGGGGGGGGGAGAGAAAGAGAGACGAGAGAGGCACAGAACGGAAAGAGAGACAAAAGGAGAGAGAGAGAGAAAGAGAGAGGGAGAAAGACAGACAGAGACAGAGACAAAGGCAGAGAGAGACAGAGAGCAGTGTGTGTGTGTGTGTGTGTGTGTGTGTGTGTGTGTGTGTGTGTGTGTGTGTGTGTGTGTGTGTGTGTGTGTGTGTGTGTGGTAGGAATGAAAAAGAAAAGGCTGGCAGACGACACGAGTGGCCCGTAATATAAAACACAATTAATTTTACAATGGCTTGATATAACCTCCTCTGTACCATAGGCTATACCTCCTGTGCACCATAGGCTAGCTATTGCCTCCTCTGCACCATAGGCTAGACATAAACTCCTCTGTACTATAGGCTGCACCTCTGCGTCAACGGCTAGCTATGACCTCCTCTGCATCATAGGCTACACCTCCTCTGCACAATAGGCTAGATATAACCTCCACTGTACCATAGGCTACACCTCTGCATCATCGGCTAGCTATGACCTCTGCATCATAGGCTAGCTATGACCTCCTCTGCATCATAGGCTACACCTCTGCATCATCAGCTAGCTACCTCTTCCGCACCATAGGCTAGATATAACCTCCTATGCATCATAGGCTACACCACCTCTGCACCATAGGCTAGCAATATAACCTCCCCTGTACCATAGGCTACACCTCCTCTGTATCATAGGCTATACCTCCTGTGCACCATAGGCTAGATATAACCTCCTCTGTACCATAGGCTATACCTTTTCTGCACCATAGGCTAGATATATACCTCCTCTGCACCATAGGCTAGCTATAACCTACTCTGTACCAGAGACTGTAACTCCTCTGCACCATAGGCTGGATATAACCTAAACTCCACCAAAGGCTATGCCTCCTAGGCACTATAAGCTATACCTCCTCGGCATCATAGGCTAGCTATAACTCTGCACCATAGGCTATACCTCCTCTGCACCATAGGCTAGCTATTACCTCCTCTGCACCATAGGCTAGATATAACCTATACTGCACCATAGGCTACACCTCTGCATCACAGACTAGCTATAACCTCCTCTGTACCATCGGCTAGCTGTAACCTCCCCTCTGTACCATAGGCTAGCTGTAACCTCCCTCTGTACCATAGGCTAGCTATAACCTCCTCTGTACCATAGGCTAGCTATAACCTCCTCTGCACCATAGGCTAGCTATAAACTCCTCTGCACCATAGGCTACCCCTCCTCTGCACCATAGGCTAGCTGTAACCTCCTCTGCACCATAGGCTACCCCTCCTCTGCATCACAGACTAGCTATAACTTCCTCTGCACCATAGGCTATAACCTCCTCTGCATCATAGACTAGCTATAACCTCCTCTGCACCATAGGCTATACCATCCTCTGCACCATAGGCTAGATATAACCTCCTCTGTACCATAAGCTAGCTATATCCTCCTCTGCACCATAGGCTACCCCTCCTCTGCACCATAGACTAGCTATAACCTCCTCTGCACCATAGGCTATAACCTCCTCTGCACCATAGGCTACACCATCTCCTGCCAGTATATCTCACCTTGTCGTGGAAATACTTCCTGGCGGGGGCGTGTCTTGCAGGGAATGTCCAGCTGAAGGGGTAATCGTCCGTGTTTCCCGAAGTTGGACCTGTGTGTCGGCAAAAGGAGGCGGTAAGAGCCTAGGGCCTGTTAGGGTTTGTTGCTTTTAATTTTAGTGTCTGGTGTTTGCTTGTGTGTGTGTGTGTATGTGAGTGAGTGAATGTGTGTGTGTGTGTGTGTGCGTGCGTGCGTGCGTGCGTGCGTGCGTGCGTGCGCGCGTGCGTGCGTGCGTGTGTTTGTATGTGTGTGTGCGCGCGTGCGTGCGTACGTGCGTTTGCGTGTGTGCGCGAGTGCGTGCATTTGTGTGTGTGTGCGCGCGTGCGCGTGGGTGCCTGTGTTTGTGCGTGCGTGCGTGCGTGCGTGCGTGCGTGCGCGCGTGCGCGCGTGCGTGCGCGTGTTTGTGCCTGTGCGTGAGCGCATGTTTTCTACCCGGGTGGAAGATCTTGCCCACGGACTGGGTAATGTAGCCGTTGTTCTTGAAGTGCTGGGGCAACGTGGTGAAGTTGCCGGCCAGGTGCCGGAAGTAGACACGCAGGTCGTAGGTGCGAGTCGTATCCGGACGTCGTCCGGTCAGGAAGGACGTCCGGCTGGGGGAACACAGTGCTTGCTGCGGGGACGGACAGAAGCAGAAGGGGAAAAAAGGAGAGAATAAAACGCACGAAAAGAGAGAGAGAAAAAAAGAAAGGAAGGAAGGAAGCAAGAGACAGAAGACAGAGAACGGATTAAAAAACAAAACAAAAAACACACACTGAGAAAGACTAAGAAAGAAAAAACAGAAAGACTAAGAAAGTCAGAGAGAACGGAAAAGAAGAAGAAGAAGAAGAAGAAATAATACACAAAAATAGAAAGAAAGAATAAAGAAATAGTACACACACGGAAAGCGAGAGTGAGAGGGAGGTGGAAAGAGAGAGAGAGAGTGGGTGAGAGAGAGAGAGAGAGAGAGAGAGAGAGAGAGAGAGAGAGAGAGAGAGAGAGAGAGAGAGAGAGAGAAAGAGAGAGAGAGAGAGAGAGAGAGAGAGAGAGAGAGAGAGAGAGAGAGAGAGAGAGAGAGAGAGAGACAGACAGACAGACAGACAGACAGACAGACAGACAGACAGACAGACAGACAGACAGACAGACAGACAGACAGATAGAGAGAGAAAGAAAGAAGGGAGAGAAAAAATACAGAAAAGAGGGCACGTGCACACCGTGTTTCGTACCTGCACGTAAGCCCTGTCAAACTTGAGACTCTTAGCGGCCAGCTGGTCAATGTTGGGAGTGACCATGTTGCTTTCTCCATAGCAGCCCAGCTTGGGCCGGAGGTCGTCCACCACCAGGAACAGCACGTTGGGCCGTGAGGACGCTGTGGGAGAAAGAAGATGAAGAAGTGTACAGGTGTGTCCCATAGCTGTTCAAGTTATAGGCTTTATTCAGCTGCACGTAAAGAAGGCCTAACTATACAGACTTGTACGTCTGCTGTGCAGTCCAGAGGGATAATGTGCAAATGCTTCATAATGTACTCACCGACAGTGACACCAGGATCCCATCCCTCCTCCCCCCCCCCCCCCCCCAACCCTCCACCCCCGATTCCGCCAGGCAAACCGTAGTACTGTAATCAGGGGAGAGGGGGTGGACCACACCAAAAAATAACCAAAAACAACACACACAAAATAACCAAAAACAATAAAAGTATCAAATACAAAACATGCTTGGACTTTGTTATACCCCTTCCCCCCCCCCCCCCCCCTCTCTCTCTCTATATATATAATAACTATCCCTTATAAACTTCTGTGGACGTAAAGCATCGTCGAGTCCATCGTCACACAAGTCAAAGACTGGCACTGGCCAAAGACATAGGTCATGGGTCAGGGTTATAGGTTAGGGGTTAGGGTCAGGGTCCATACCGAAGCGATCCAACCCATTGGTGATACTAGACTACGGGTAGTCGAAACAGTTTAAAAAGACTGGTAATCCATTTAAGCCTACCTTCAGACCTGCACGTGAACAGGAGCATCAAAATCACCACAGCGAAGCGAGGGAGAGCCGCCATTGAGTGTTGTTCTCTTTGTCGAGATCAGCGATGGAGAGAGAGTCGAGCAGGAAACGTCAGTGTGGGACCAGACTCACTTGGATGCGGTCTGTGAGTCAGATACACGCGAGCTTGCTTGCTCAACTGTCTGTAGGCTAGGTTTGTGGAGCGACGAGAAGACTGACATCGACACCTGTAGAAAACGTACAGGACAGAAAGCCAATACAATGTCGCAGCTGTTGGCAAACACGTGAAATGCCAGTATAATTACTTACGACTGTTCACTAACGGTTCGGGGCGTCAGCAGCTCACAGTGTTTGTTAACAGTCACATTGATTCACTAGCACTCACAGTGTTTGTTAACAGTCACATTGATTCACTGGCACTCACAGTGTTTGTCAACAGTCACACTGATTCACTAGCACTCACAGTGTTTGTTAACAGTCACATTGATTCACTGGCACTCACAGTGTTTGTCAACAGTCACATTCTTTCCCTGGCACTCCAGTGTGTTTGTCAACAGTCACACTCTCTCACTGGCACCATAGCGTGTTTGACAACAGCCACACTCCGCTGACAAACACAACTGGATGTCAGTATATTTGAGACTGTTGAAAAACACGCTGCAATGTACGTATTGTTGCGAATCAGTGTTGACATTCAACCACGCTGGAGTGTCAGTGCGAGAATGCGACTGTTGGCAAACACACTGGGGAGCTAGTGAGAGAGTGTGGCTGTTGACAAACACGCTATGGTGCCAGTGAGAGAGTGTGGCTGTTGTCAAACACCCCATGGTGCCAGTGAGAGAGTGTGACTGTTGACAAACACACTGGAGTGCCAGTGAAAGAATGAGACTGTTGACAAACACTGTGAGTGCCAGTGAAGCAATGTGACTGTTAACAAACACTGTGAGTGCCAGTGAATCAATGCGACTGTTAACAAACACTGTGAGTACCAGTGAAGCAATGTGACTGTTAACTGACAAACACTGTGAGCACCAGTGAAGCAATGTGGCTGTTGACAAACACTGTGACATTAGAGTGCCAGTGAGAGAATGTGACGGTTGACAAACCATCGCCCGACACTATCAGTCAGTGCTCTAGGCGTGTAGCCAATTTCTGCCACGAATTTCAAACCCGCGACGCATCGACTAGACAGGCTACCGCGCTTGACTGATTACGACAGCTCTCAAGCGAAGAAATGAAATACAAACACACATAGGCCGCTACTGCCGTTGGCAAAACTTCACATCCGTCGACGGTCACAAAGCGTTAGCTTTTCGTGTACGAAAACTTGTAGTGTTAGCTTTCCATCTTTCTGTTTGTTTAGTAAACCACAGTATTCTTTCACGCACACTAGACACACACACACAAGCTTCAAGTTCAACGCGGCCGACCCGGACAGAAGTTTAGTTATTTGCCCCGTGAAACACCAGTAACACGTATTTCTTCCTCGGGACCTCAGAGCTGCGAAATAACTGATCGTAACCACGTTGCCTTTCCTTACGCTCTATGTTGTGTCACTGCATGCAATAGCTAGGAGGAATATCAGTGCCCGGAGCAGACGACACAGCAAACAAAACCGTGCTCGTCACGATGTGATAAGCAGGTGGCGTAGGTAACTAAATACGGAGCACGATTTGGGTGTAGACTATACGGGTATAGGGGTATACGGGTATAGTCTACACCCAAATCGTGCTCCGTATTTAGGGCCTACCGGTAGCCTCGGCTAGGCATCGTTATACTTTAAAAAAAAAAAAAAAAAAAAAAAATGTAAGGAGAGGTAACTATGCTGTGTCGCTCTTTTTACCTCCCATTAAAGCTGTCTATTCTCGGCTTTTCGACTTTCTGCTTCTTCGATCTTTCCCTCTATGGGCGTTAAAATACAGTTTCCTTCCTTCCTTTCTCTATCCGTCTTCCGCGTTACTTTTAGTTTACTTTAGTAGTTGGCGATGACGCAATCTGCCGAAAATGTTTGTGGGTAAAATCGTCAACAACAACAACAACAACGACAACAATAACCCCCCCCCCCCCCAAAAAAAAAAAAGAAGAAGAAGAAGAAGAAGAAGAAGAAGAAGACTACATTTAACTGACTCCAGTCTGCTTCGAATAAATCTGTGTAATGTGTGTGTGTGTGCGTGCGTGCGTGCATGTGTGTGTGTGTGTGTGTGTGTGTGTGTGTGCGTGCGCGAGCGCGCGCCCTCACGCGTCTGTGCATGTGTGTGTGTGTGTGTGTGTGTGTGTGTGTGTGTGTGTGTGTGTGTGTGTGTGTGTGTGTGTGTGTGTGTGTGTGTGTGTGAAACAGAGGAGGGTTTATGTGTTTCTGTGTGAGGATGCGAGCGGAGGTTTTAGTCAGATATTCGGGTATATTAATATTGCGTGTGTTTTGATGTCATTCGTTTTTGCTTGTTTACGAAGTGTGCGTTCTATCGTGGGTTCAGTATGCGGGAAGCCCCCTCTGTCTGAAACACGCGCAAAAAGCTTCCTCTGTCTGAAACACGCGCAAAAAGCTTCCTCTGTCTGAAACACGCGCAAAAAGCTTCCTCTGTTTGAAACACGCGCAAAAAGCTTCCTCTGTTTGAAACACGCGCAAAAAGCCTCCTCTGTCTGAAACACGCGCAAAAAGCTTCCTCTGTTTGAAACACGCGCAAAAAGCTTCCTCTGTCTGAAACACGCGCAAAAAGCTTCCTCTGTTTGAAACACGCGCAAAAAGCTTCCTCTGTCTGAAACACGCGCAAAAAGCTTCCTCTGTTTGAAACACGCGCAAAAAGCTTCCTCTGTCTGAAACACGCGCAAAAAGCTTCCTCTGTTTGAAACACGCGCAAAAAGCTTCCTCTGTTTGAAACACGCGCAAAAAGCTTCCTCTCTCTGAAACACGCGCAAAAAGCTTCCTCTGTCTGAAACACGCGCAAAAAGCTTCCTCTGTCTGAAACACGCGCAAAAAGCTTCCTCTGTTTGAAACACGCACACGCGCAAAAAGTTTCCTCTGTTTGAAACACGCGCAGTAAGCTTCCTCTGTTTGAAACACGTGCAAAAAGCTTCCTCTGTTTGAAACACGCGTGCAAAAAACAAAACAACAACCATCCCCTGAAACAAACGCAAAAAACTCTTCTCTGTTTGAAACACGCAAAAAAAACAAAAAAAAAACTGTTTGAAACACGCGCAAAAAACACACACAAAAAACCCAACTCTGTTTGAAACACGCACGAAACGCTTCCACTGCTTGAAACCTGCGCACAAAGTTTCCTGTCTCTAATACCTGCGCTAGTCCCTCTCGATGCACACCTTACCCATGTTTGTTTCTTTTCTGTTTGTTTGTTGTATGCGCCTAGGGCTCAGTTGAGAAAGGCCCTATTATGATTAAAAACAAACAAACTATATGTATAGCGGAGCTACTGGTCAAATATCAGGTGGATGCTGCAAAATGGAGTGAAGGCATGATGTTTTGCACACGTGCACTATGATTCTGCGATGATATGATTTTCAGGCACTTAGACACAGTGAAACAAAACCAGCGTATGAATAACCACAGACACCAGAAGCATATATAAAAATAGAACGGTTTATTTATATTTGGTTTATTTATATTTCCCCCTTTCCCAACAATGGAAAAGTGCAAAACACAGCGTAAAAAATATATTGCACAGTCATGTAAAAGTCGACGCTGTCGTGAAGTCCAGCACAGTAACAATAACAATATACTTTATTAATCCGAGTGGGATTTATATTTTTATATTTGTTTAATTTATAGCATTTACAAGGATCATATGATTCAGTTTAACCATTTCCCTGCTGGGGAATTCGTGCTGACGATTCTGCTTCCTCCCACCCAAGAATGGTTAATAAAAAAGTCTTACTCTTAGCAAACCGGAAGCATTAATTTTAACAGAGTTGAGGAACTGCGTGAAAGTCGAGGTGGCCGTCCTGGGCTTTCCATCCTAATGAGCCTTACGGTTTCTGTGGACGTAAAGCAACACTGAACCATGGCATTAGTCACAGTTTGTCCCTAATAAAAATTATGTCAACCGACATCCGAGGACATGAAGCTCTACATCATCATCATTCATTTTAAGACCATTTGTTCCGCATGTGGACCTACAAAATATTGAAGTCACAGAAGTAAATGAGATCAGCTCTGTCTTTGACGTCACACAATCTCCTCGGGACAGGGAAAGGGTTGAACACTATCGACAAGCTCTGTCAGTGACGTCACACAATCTCCTCAGGACAGGGATAGGGTTGAACACTATCGACAAGCTCTGTCAATGACGTCACACAATCTCCTCAGGACAGGGATAGGGTTGAACACTATCGACAAGCTCTGTCAGTGACGTCACACAATCTCTTCAGGACAGGGAAAGGGTTAAACACTATCGAGAAGCTCTGCCAGTGACGTCTCACAGGGAAAGGGTTAAACACTATCGAGAAAACACAACGCAGTGTTTACACGACTAAGCTCTCTCTATATATCAGGTTTAATTTCAGTTCCCACGGATGCTAAATCAACTCATATACCGCTCTGTCACCAGACATCTGTTTGGCGGGCAAAGTATTGCTTTGTAGGGCGTTAAATGCAAAGCACAGGCCTACACACACCCTGACCGTCGCTTTCCGGTACCTTTCTCCTTGGAGGAAAGACGCCGTAAACCAGTGTTTGTTTGCTTTCCTGGTTCTTAGTGTCCTCGGACGTCATTCGACATAATTATCAGGGACAAGAAACCAGTGTTTGGAATTTGAGGTTTTTGCACGCCTGTATGCAATACAACCTGCCTTGGACTGTTTTTTTGCTAAAGAACAGCGCATTTTAACTGACCGACTGGTCGACTGGTTGATGAACCACTGAATTTGATGAAATCAGATTACGTAATTTCATTGAATTTTTATACGTGTTTGCAAAGTTGATGAAATCACATTAAGTAATCTCATTGAATTTCTCTACGTGTTTGTAAATCCACCCCCCATACTCACAGCCTACAGCTATTCTCTTTATTTCTAAGCCAAAATGATAATACTGTGATCATAGAATACAGAAATCAAACTCTTGATCGGCGTTGGCACTCTTTTGGTCTCTACTCACACATCTGAACTGCCTTCGTGGCTTTATTATAAAACAACATACAAACAACAACACACAATAACAGAAGCAACAACAACAACATCCGTTGAAGGAAAAAAGGTCCATGGAATGTGAATCTTCACAAAAATGTCAGTAATTAGGACAAAGTGTCCAAAACAACAAAACAAAAATAATCAAGTTGAGGCATCATATTTAAGTCTGGAAGAGTTTGAGTTTGAAAAAATAAAATAAAAATAAAAATCACGAAACAAAAACAATCAAATAAATGAAGTTGAGGCAACATATTTAAGTCTGGAAGACAGAGTTTGATTTTTAAAAATGAATAATAATAATAATAAAAAATACATATAATTAAAAAAGAAAAAAGAAGCAGATCCAAGCTGAGTCTTAGGGAAGCAGCACCTAGATGCCCGAAGAGGTCATCATCAGCTCCTCTTGGCCAGTCACCAAGCTCCTGGAGTGGGCAGGGCCTTTCTCCAGCCCGCTCGGAGCTGCCTGGACAAGGCCTGACTCAGGTCCTGGAAGGCCGCCACCTCCGCCACGTTGACGTCCTCGTGGGGGTCGGAGCTGTAGACGTACAGCTCCCGGGCGTACACCTGGCTCCAGTCGGCCTTGAAGGTGGTGTGGTTGTAGGCGATCCACTCCGTGTAGCGGTACTCGTCCGTGCGCATCGTGTAGCCCATGATGCGGATGTCGTCCAGCACGGGGTTGACGCTGGTGTGCCCCGGGACGACGGAGGGCCTGGGGTACTGGCTGAAAACGGCGGGCTTCCACGTCAGAGCTCTTCCTGCCTCCCGCGTGACGTCACCGTGCCATGACGTCATCGTCAGGTTCTTGATGAGCGGCACGAGGCTGGCCCCCTCCGTGCAGAAGGCCACGCTGAATGGGTCGTCGGGACAGGTCGGGGGCACGTCCAAGCCGGCCAGCTCTGAAATGGTGGCGTAGAGGTCCACCGCCTCCACCAGGGCGTCGGTGGACAGGTGCCCGCCGTCGCCTTGTGGCTTCTCGGGTCGGAATTTCAGGCTTTTGTCCAGCGCGTCGTGGAAGGGGAACATTTTTCCCTTGGGGGCCCGTTTGGCCGTGACACCGGGGACGTGGACCATCATGGGGATCCTCGTGGCGATGTCGAAGTTGGTGTGTTTGCACCACTCGCCGTGTTCGCCTAACTCCCAGCCTGAGGAGAGAGAGAGAGGCAAAGTTGTGACTGAGTGTGCTGTTAAGAGTAGGGTGTGTAGTGTGTAGTGTGTGTGTGTGTATGTGTGTGTGTGTGTGTGTGTGTGTGTGTGTGTGTGTGTGTGTAGTATATATATATATATGTGTGTGTGTGTGTGTGTGTGTGTGTGTGTGTGTGTGTGTGTGTGTGTGTGTGTGTGTGTGTGTGTGTCTGAAACATGATAAGTATCGATTTGTTACCAAGTGTTCTTTACGAAAACAGTGTATGGCTTAGACGTAAAGACATGTATCCTTCTTACAGACTCCTTACAGAACGTTACAGTGTGAGCAGGGTAATCAACTGGCTGATTTTTTTTAAAGGAAAAATAACACACATACGCGCGCGCCGACTGAGAGAGAGGGGGGGCGGGAGGGAGTAAGTGAGTGAGTGAGAGAGAGAGAGAGAGAGAGAGAGAGAGAGAGAGAGAGAGAGAGAGAGAGAGAGACAGACAGACAGACAGACAGACAGACAGACAGACAGACAGACAGACAGACAGAGACAGAGACAGAGACAGAGAGATCATGCCCACACTCACCGTGGTCGCCGTGAAAGGTGATGATGGTGTTGTTGGCCAGGCCGTACTGGTCCAGAGCCTGTAGAACTCGCCCCACCTGAGCGTCTGTGTAAGTGGCCGCTGCCGAGTAGCTCTGACGTAATTTTAACTGCAACGATCAACAGTAACTCTGACGTAGTTTTAACTGCAACGATCAACAGTAACTCTGACGAAACTTTAACTGGAACGATCAACAGTACCTCTAACGTAGTTTTAACTGCAACGATCAACTGTAACTCTGACATAGTTTTAACTGCAACGATCAACAGTTACACTGATGCATATATATATAGCTTTAACTGCAACGGTCAAAAGTGATCGGCATAAACGTATCACGAGAGGCTTATTAGCGTGCTGAGTTACTTTCCTTTGTGAGAGGGCACTGCCCATAACATAGCAAAATGAAGTCGATTCGTTTGGCTTAACTACGAAAGTGAAAGTGTGCATTTAGAAACTTCTGCTTAAAAGCGCCCATGCAAAAGCAAAGCCTAATAATTATCTGCTGTCCCCCATTCCAAATCCAAAATGCAGTATGCACACCGCTTTAGCGAAAGCAACGGAGCAAACAAACGATGGATGCCATTGCTTATTTGCTAGGCAGCTGTAGTACATGACACATAGCTATGACACGCTGTGTTTTTTGCGAATAGAAGGAGAAAGGCTATAGCACATGACACAGCTGTGACACACTGTGTTTCTGCTAACAGATTGCCCTGATATAACCGTAATGGTTGACTGGGCGTAAAACACCTAGTTACTTACTAACATTTCACAAATAGGAGGAGACAGGCTATATAGCACATGGCACATAGCTATGACAGACTGCGTTTTGTTTTTATTTTTTAGCGAGTAGGAGGAGAAAGGCTACGGCACATAGCTATGACACACTTTTTTTTTTTTCTTTTTTTTTTTTTTTTGTTGCGAATGGGAGGAAAAAGTATTTACCTGGTAGTCGAACGGAACAAAGCCGAATGGGTAGCTGATGTTCATGACCTTGATGTCGTCATAGGACCTCAGTTCATCCCACGGGGTCCACGCTACTTCGGGTAGCAATGGCGGGTAGAAGGGGTTGGGCGCGAAGTGGATCTTGGACATGGGGTACAGCTCTGTGGAAGCAAGAAAGTGGAACAAACCGTCAGTTAAAGGGCGGCAGTGACACAGTGAAACAAAAGAAGACACCCCCCTCCCTCCCCCACCCCCTCCTTTACCCCACCCACCCCGCCCCCTTTATTCTTTAGCTTTAGCCATACAAACAATTTATACATACAAACATACATACAAACAATCTGAAACCTGCAAACAATTTATAGACTGTAAAAAACAGTGACATCATTTACACAGTAATCAGCATGACTACGAGAGAGTTACTTCCGGTGTTTTATTCTACTGCCATTATCATTATTATCGTAGCGTTATTCCCTTCTCTCGGGCACAGCCACTGCGCTTCCGTCCTGATGTGGCCCTAGCAGTTTACGGTAAGTTTTAAAACCCAGGAACCAATTAACTCAAAACACATTTATATATATATATATTCATGTTTTAAAAAGGCCTAAGCTAAAAATGTGTACCCCCCTCTCCCCGACCCCCAAAGAAGAAGAAGAAGAAGAGAACAACAAAACAAACAAACAAAACAACAACAACAGCAACAAGCCTAATAAAATCACTGCGCTTCACATGTTTGTTTTTTCTCCCAGTACATGCTGGATTATTTCCACGTTTGCCATACTCCACGAAACTCTGACATAGGCTGCAAGGTCTTTTAACGTGCGTATGTGATCTCTTTTCAGGTGCATACACACACAAGAGACCTGGGATTACAATCAAGTCTCTACAGAATTTTGCTACGGTTAAATCTCTGTCCTCTAAAAAACAAACAAAAAAACACACACTTTTTTAAAGCGACTTCAGTGTACCTACAGCGCTTTGCACTGAAATGGGGTTGTCCCCACAGTCACGAGTGTTCGGGAGCTAGGCACGGTGTCTAACTACTCGGTCAAACCAGAACGGCAACACAGGTCTCGCGAAGCTAGCCAGCCGCACTGGGATGTGCATGTTAAAGACCCAACTGTAGTTGAAAATAGTAAAACTGCACACAGTACACACAACAACACTCTGGAAACATTCCACGCAACCCCCACCAACCGTGCAGGGCATGCAGAACACTTCGCAATAGGCATGCAGAACACCCAGCAATACCGTGGAGGGCATGCAGAACACACATACAGTGCAGAGCATGCAGAACACACATCAATGCCGCACAGGGCATACACAACACTCAGCAATACCATGCAGGGCATAGCGAACACTCAGCAATACCATGCAGGGCATAGCGAACACTCAGCAATACCATGCAGGGCATACACAACACTCAGCCATTACCGTGCAGGGCATGCAGAACACTCAGCAATAGGCATGCAGAATACTCAGCAATAGGCATGCAGAACACTCAGCAATACCGTGCAGGGCATACAGAACACTCAGCCATTACCGTGCAGGGCATACACAACACTCAGCAATAGGCATGCAGAACACTCATCAATAGGCATGCAGAACACTCAGCAATACCATGCAGAGCATACAGAACACTTAGCCATTACCGTGCAGGGCATGCAGAATACTCACCAATACCGTGCAGGGCATGCAGAATACTCAGCAATTATGTTCAGGGCATACAGAACACTCAGCAATACCATGCAGGGCATGCAGAATACTCAGCAATACCGTGCAGGGCATGCACAACACTCAGCAATACCGTGCAGGGCATACAGAACACTCTGCAATACCGTGCAGGGCAGGCAGAACACACATACAATGCAGAGCATGATGCAGAACACACATCAATACCGTGCAGGGCATGCAGAACACTCAGCAATACCGTGCAGGGCATACACAACACTCAGCAATACCGTGCAGGGCATACACAACACTCAGCAATACCGTGCAGGGCATGCAGAACACTCAGCAATACCGTGCAGGGCATGCAGAACACTCAGCAATACCGTGCAGGGCATGCAGAACACTCAGCAATACCATGCAGGGCATGCAGAACACTCACCCATTCAGTACAAAAGACCACAAACAAACACTGCACTGACCCAGGAACTCCTTGGGGTAAGCGAAGGGCAGGTGGGGCCGGTGGTATCCCATGCCCACGAAGAAGGGCTTGTTGTCCATGGAGCGGTTCTTCAGGAACTCGATGGTGAAGTCCGTGTTCTGGATGTCAGGCAGAGAACCGCCAGGCACGCTCTTCACGTCCACCGGACACACAGCGTTGTGGTGCAGCTCGCCGTCCGGTCCCGGACAGATCTGTTAAATTGACAACCACCACTAGAAGACCGTGAAAGCGATAAAATGTCTCGGCGGTTGTACATATAAGTACGAAAAACATGCAACACCTATTCACCGTTTGTTGGATGATGAACATAATAGTGCGTAAAAAAGATCCACAAAAGAAGAAAAACAAAAGCTGGTTTTATTGGGAGATCGTAATGCTGGTTTGGAAAATCGTTCGCTGATGATGATGTCTAGCTGGCATATTACGGGCAAACTGTGACCAATGGGTAAACACGGTTCAATGTTGCTGTACGTCCACTGAAACCACAAGGCTCATTAAGCCCAGGACGGCCACCTCGACTTTCACACAGCTCCTGAGCTCTGAAATCGTTCGCTGGGTGGTTGTTTCTTTTATAGAAGGTTCCAGGCTGTCACTCACCCGGACAATCTCAGCCAATCAGAACGTCACAAGTGATATTTTTTGTCGAGAAAAGCCCGAAAAGTGGCCGCTGTGTCTAGTCCACATGCTAAAACCATAGCAATAGAACGAAAGGCAGACGCTACCGAGCAAAACGTTCAAGATTAAGTAAAAGTGTTCGGTATCTTAAATTATGATGATGTTTAAGACCAATAAAATCGTTTGTGTCTAGAATCAGACCCACACCATTTTGCATTTCGCCAGTCAACACAGTACATCATGGCAATCAGACTTATAGCAGCTTGTGAGACAGTAGCTTTGGGGGGCAGGGTTTTGAGACTAGGGCGAAACCCTATATTACATAGTTTCACGAGTCCCTCCCCCACCACTCCCCAATCTGTGTGTGTGTGTGTGTGTGTGTGTGTGTGTGTGTGTGTGTGTGTGTGTGTGTGTGTGTGTGTGTGTGTGTGTGGCGTGGTGTGGTGTGGTGTGGTGTGGCGTGGCGTGTGTGTGTGTGTGTGTGTGTGTGTGTGTGTGTGGTGTGGTGTGGTGTGGTGTGGTGTGGTGTGGTGTATGTGTGTGTGTGTGTGTGTGCGTATGTGTGTTTGTGTGTATGTGTGGTATGCTGTGTGTATGTGTGTGTGTGTGTGTGTGTGTGTGTGTGTGTGTGTGTGTGTGTGTGTGTGTGCACGTGCACGCTTGTGTGGCAGTGGGCGTGGCGTTCCTTACCTTCTTGCCAGTATATTTCTGGGTAGGTGCATGATAAGCGGGATTGGTCCAACTATACGGGTAGTCATCCGTGTGACCTGACGCTGAACCTGGTC
The DNA here is from genome assembly GCA_963584105.1 of Alviniconcha strummeri. Classification (NCBI taxonomy): domain Eukaryota; kingdom Metazoa; phylum Mollusca; class Gastropoda; family Provannidae; genus Alviniconcha; species Alviniconcha strummeri. The sequence goes on from OY757549.1 coordinate 18,275,395, forward strand.
AGGAAACAAAACAGTTGAAACACACACACACACACACACACACACACACACACACACACACACACACACACACACACACACACACACACACACACATACTCTCGATACTTGGAAAATAAACGTTTTCGAGTTCTTTTTTTTTTTTTTTTTTCTCTCTCTCTCTCTCTCTCTCTCTCTCTCTCTCACACACACACACACACACACACACACACACACACACACACACACACACACACACAGACACTGACACGCACACAACCTCTTTCTCTTATACCACCTCCGCCTCCCCACCCCACCCCCAAGAAAAAACAAAAACTGATTATATAAACGCTGATCAGGGTACCCACCTGGGTGGAAGATCTTGCCCACGGACTGCGTGATGTAGCCGTTGTTCTTGAAGTGCTGGGGCAGCGTGGTGTAGTTGCCCCCCAGGTGTCGGAAGTAGTTCACCAGGTCAAAGATGCGGGTCGTGTCAGGACGTCGTCCAGTCAGGAAGGACGTCCTGCTGGGAGAACACACTGCTTGCTGCAATGAGACAGTGGAGAATTTCATCAGAATGTTCTACTGAGAGAACACACTGCTTGCTGCAATGAAACAGTGGAGAACTTCATCAGAACTTTCTACTGAGAGAATACGCTGCTTGCTGCAATGAGACAGTGGAGAACTTCATCAGAACGTTCTACTGAGAGAACACGCTGCTTGCTGCAATGAGACAGTGGAGAACTTCATCAGAACGTTTTACTGAGAGAACACGCTGCTTGCTGCAATGAGACAGTGGACAACTTCAACAGAACGTTCTGCTGGGAGAACACACTGCTTGCTGCAACCAGATGGTAGTGAACTTCATCGGAACGTTCTGCTATGAGAACAGACCGCTTACTGCAATGGGACGTGGAGAACTTCATCAGGACGTTCTACTTGGATGAACACATTGCTTGCTGCAATGAAACACTGGAGAACTTCATCAGGACGTTATGCTGAGAGAACAAACTGCTTGCTGCAACCAACGGAACGGTGAAGAACTTCTTCAGGACATTCTGCTAGGAGAGTAGACTTGCTGCAACGAGACGATAGTGATCTTCATCAGGACGTTCTGCCAGGGAGAATACACTGATGCCTGAATAAAACCCTGGAGAACCTCTTCAGGACGTTCTGCTCGGATGAACACATTGCTTGCTGCAATGAAATACTGGAGATCTTCATCAGGACGTTCTGCCAGGGACAATACACTGATGCATGAATGAAACATTGGTGAACACCCCCAGGATGTTCTTCTCGGTGGGGTGCTTGCTGCAACGAAACAAAGGAGAACTTCATCAGGACGTTCTGCCAGGGAGAATACACTGATGCCTGAATGAAACATTGGAGAACACCCCCAGGATGTTCTTCTCGGGGGTGTGCTTGCTGCAACGAAACAAAGGAGAACTTCATCAGGATGTTCTGCTAGAATGAACACACTGCTTGCAGCAACAAAACACTGGAGAACTTCACCAGGACGTTGTTTTAAGAGCACACTGCTTTCTGCAGCGAAACATTTGTACGACAGAATGTACACATGCGACCTTCTCACCAAACATTGGGTAAACCTCAGGCATTTAGCCTGAAGAACGCTATCAAACATACAGTAACCACAACTACCCGTGACAATCATGTCAGAAACAGGCCCTGGTCGGTCCAGTAATGGCATCAGAATCAATCAGCAATCACTGCCCACACTGACCTGCACGTAGGCCCGATCAAAGCGGACGCTCTTGGAGGCCAGCTGGTCAATGTTGGGAGTGACCATGTTGCTTTCTCCGTAGCAGCCCAGCTTGGGCCTGAGGTCGTCCACCACCAGGAACAGCACGTTGGGCCTTGAGGACGCTGTGGGAGAAACAAGGCAAAGTCCTGCGTCATGACCAGCGTAGCCAAATTAGTAAGCAAATAAACATGGTACTTAACACCCACAGAGACCATAGGGCTTATCAGGGACGGGAAGAAGGGGGGGGGGGGGGAGAAGGGGATACTGAGGTTTAAGTAAGTAAACGTGGTGCTTAACGTCCACAGAAACCATAAGGCTTATTAGGGACGGGGAACTGAGGTGGTGGAAGAGCGGGGACATTATAATTATACCTATCGCTACACTGTCACCACCAGAATGACTCCTGCATTAAGATGGGCAGCGTTGAGAGCCATTTGAATGTTTCGTTAATTATGAGGGACAAAGTCACAAGACAGTGTCCACAAACCACAACCTTTTTGAAGAGAAAGGAGAGCCGAAGCAGAATCGAGCCGAGGCGCTTTTGCTTACCAGCCTAACGCCTTACCGCTAGGCCACACCGGCTACACTAGCGTAGCCAAGCTTTGGTCTACAGCCTTCAAACAGTGGGACTAAACAACAGCATCAGTCACAGGTGTGAGTTTTTATTATTGTTTATTGGCCATCGACCCAGCTGTGTATTACACGCACAGCAGCCACGCTTGCAACATTAACAGAAGCGACAGAAACACAGTAATTATTATTCGTGTTTTTGAGTCACCAATTTCAACAGCTTGAAAAAGAATCTAAACTAAGACGATAGGCTTCAGCAAAAGGGTGAAACAAGAAAGATTCCTAGCGCTCTAAAACAAGATCCATGATTTTGAACCTTTTATGTGTTTGGATCTTCTGCAAATGGGATATATGTGTGTGTGTGTGGGGGGGGGGGGGGGGGGGGGGCTGGATATCGCTAGCATTACGACAAAATGAACAAGTGGCATAAAACAAGGAAATAAGCCAGTCACACGAACAGTCATCATCATCATTATTATTGTTATTAAAAAACACAAATATGGCATGGAAAGAAAAAAAAGATAAAAAAATATATATTATATATATCCTGCCCAAACCCCATGAACTGGGAACATTGAAATGAGGAAAGAACTTGAAATTCGACAGTTATGCAGGAACAGCTGACTTTAAAAAGCAGGTGCAACT
>OY757549.1:18278550-18290189 GCA_963584105.1 Alviniconcha strummeri
GTGCATTTCTGTGTGTCTCTACCTGTCGACTTAGCAATCACATTGCATTGCAGAAGGTCAGGCGGCCAGACTCAACGTGCTGTTCATTGTGGTGGATGACCTGCGGCCCGCCTTGGTTGCTATGGAAACCCAATCATGTCCACGCCAAACATTGACAACCTGGCAAGGAAAAGCGTCATGTTCGAAAGGGCCTATGCCCAGGTAAGATGGCCTGGTCGTTGTCTTCCTCTCTCTCTCCCTCCCCCCCCCCCCCCTCTCTCTGTGTCTGTCTCTGTCTCTCTCCCTCCCCCTCTCCCTCTCTCTCTTTCTCTCTGTCTCTCTCTCTCTGTGTCTCTGTCTGTCTGTCTGTCTGTCTGTCTGTCTGTCTGTCTGTCTCTCTCTCTCTCTCCTCTCTCTCTCTCTCTCTCTCTCTCTCTCTCTCTCTCTCTCTCTCTCCCCCCCCCCTCTGTCTGTCTTTCTCTGTCTGTGTCTGTCTGTTGTCTTTCTCTGTCTGTGTCTGTCTGTCTCTCTCTCATTCAACCCCCCCCCCCCCCCCCCATCCCCCCCTCCGTTCACTTTTGTTTTTGTTGTTGCTGTTTTTTAAGTTTTTGTTGTTGTTGTTTTCTCTTTGATAGGCATCCATTTTTATCTTGTTTGGGATAAGGTGTGTCGGTGTGCGGATGTGGTATGTTTAGCTGTGCGTGTGTGTGCATTGGGATCACTGCTGTCTGAATATAATTATATATGTCTGTTGTAAAAGAATTTGTAGGCGCTTAGGGCCGTCAGGGTTTAGCCGCGTTAAGTGCCCGTTATTATTAGTAGTAGTAGTGGTATTGATGCTGTACTACTTAAGTTGAGAGAGGAGACTGTGAAGTGTTGAGGAGCTCGAGGGGGTTGGGGGGGCAAATAAAAGAATTTGAAATCACTTGTAGTAGTATTGTTTGTAGAGGAGAATTTTGAACGCAGTTTTGAAGTACGGGATGTTATATGCGCCGCTGTTGCTGTGATTGCAGCAAGCATTTTGCGGCCCCAGCAGAACATCCTTCCTGACCGGCCGGCGTCCGGACACCACCCGACTGTACGATCTCTACTCCTACTGGCGCACTCACGCCGGAAACTTCACGACGCTTCCGCAGCATTTCAAGCAAAACGGCTACTTTACACAGTCTGTGGGAAAGGTGTTTCATCCAGGTGACGCTCCTATCCCCAAACAGGTTACGTTACTTAAGGTATGCTGTGAGAGTACATGCCGGAAACTTCACCACGCTTCCACAGCATTTCAAGCAGAACGGCTAATTCACATAGTCTGTGGGAAAGGTGTTTCATCCAGGTGACGCTACTTTCCTCAAATAGTCACGTTTCTTAAGGTATGCAGTGAGAATACGATCTTTACCCCTACTGGCACACATGCCGGAAAGTTCACCTCGCCTCCGCAGCATTTCAAGCAGAACGGCTAATTGACACAGTCTGTGGGAAAGATGTTTTAGCATTTCAAGCAGAACGGCTAATTGACACAGTCTGTGGGAAAGATGTTTCAGCATTTCAAGCAGAACGGCTGATTGACACAGTCTGTGGGAAAGATGTTTTAGCATTTCAAGCAGAACGGCTAATTGACATAGTCTGTGGGAAAGATGTTTCAGCATTTCAAGCAGAACGGCTAATTGACATAGTCTGTGGGAAAGGTGTTTCATCCAGGTGACGTTCCTGTCCCCAAATAGGTTACCTTACATATTAAGGTATGCAGTGAGTCTGGGATGCGGAGAACGGTGCTGTGTTATTAAAAAGCGATCAATCAGTCAGTGTTACATTTCGCGCTTCGGTGGGAATATAAGGATGCAAAGCTAAAGGGTTTATTTCGCTAAGAGATATGAAATACTCAGTGATTTTTGTGTGCTGTTGATCCGTTTATTATTAATTGAGATGAATGTATTGGACAATATGCATCAGCATACGAATAAGTGGGAGGTGGGGGCAGGGGAACAGATGTTGATGACAGAGTTATGTATGTAAATATGTTGTTGTTTTTGATGTCGGTAGTTCTAGCTCTATTATGAAATGTACACGCCCAGAGAAAAGACGCTCTAAAACCACACAATTATTATTATTATTAATATTAAGGACAATTAGTACATGTATAAGAACTTCCCCACCTCTCTCTCTCTGTCTCTGTCTGTCTCTGTGTGTGTGTGTGTGTCTCTCTCTCCTCTCTCTCTCTCTCTCTCTCTCTCTCTCTCTCTCTCTCTCTCTCTCTCTCTCTCTCTCTCTCTCTCTCTCTCTCTCTCTCTCTCTCTCTCTCTCTCTCTCTCTCTCTCTCTCTCTCTCTCTCACGTTTGAAAGTTGTTGCTCGCATGGCAAATGGTCTTCAATTATTAAAAAATATTTTAATCTTTTAAATTATTTGTTAAAGGCTTAATGTTGAAGAAAGACAGAACAGCGCATGCAATCTTGTCTCCCACTTTCAGTGTTGTTTAGAAGTGTGTATATCATGTATCACTTCCCTGTTTTGCCAGGCAAAGCCTCCAACTTTACAGACGACTACCCGCTGAGCTGGTCTGTGCCTGCCTACCACCCACCCACTCAGCAGTACCAAAACGCCAAGGTGAAAGTCAATTGCTGTAATGCAGTTTTAACAGTGTCTGCGACCAAACAGTATAATTATTATGTGTATCAGCACAGTTTGATTCCATCTGTGACGAGGAGCAATCGTGGACTGGCTCAGTATCCACTTTCAATGACCTTCCCCTTGTCCATACTGAAGGTGGACTGGCTCAGTACCCAGCTCCAGTGACCTTTCCCCTGTCCATACTGAAATTGGACTGGTCCAGTACCCAGCTTGAATGACCCTTTTCCTGTCCATCGTGAAGGTGGACTGGCCCAGTACCCAGCTTCAGTGACCTTCCCCTGTCCATACCGAATGTGGACTGGCCCAGTACCCAGCTTCAGTGACCTTTCCCCTGTGCACGTTTAAGGCGGACTGGCCCAGTACCCAGCTTCAATGACCTTTACCCTGTCCATACTGAATGTGGACCGGCCCAGTACCCAGCTCCAGTGGCGCTACCTTCTGTCCATCCTGAAGATGGACTGGGCCAGTACCCAGCTTCAGTGACATTTCCCCTGTTCATGCTGAAGGTGGACTGGGCCAGTACCCAGCTTCAGTGACCTTTCCCCTGTCCATGCTGAAGGTGGACTGGCCCAGTGACCTTTCCTCTGTCCATGTTGAAGGCGGACTGGCAGCTGCAGTGGTGCTGCTCCTGTCCATGCCGAAGATAGACTGACCTAGTACCAAGCTTCAGTGACCTTTCTCCTGGCCATGTTGAAGATCTGACCCAGTGCTCAGCTTCAGTGACTTGTCCACTGCCCGTGTTGAAGGTGTGCCCCGGGGAGGATGGCCAGCTTCACATGAACGTGGTGTGTCCGGTCACGGTCAGCGAGATGCCCGGCGGCTCCTTGCCGGACATCGAGAGCAGCGACTTCGCCGTGCAGTTTCTACAGAACAGGACCGCGTCGCAGAAGGACGAGCCGTTCTTCCTGGCTGTTGGTTTTCACAAGCCTCACATCCCTCTCAAGTACCCCAAGGAGTATCTGGGTACGTCAGTGGCACTTCGAGGTGTGCCATGTAGTCCGCGAGGTGTCTAGGCTTTAGCCAAGTACTGTAAGGAGTATCTAGGTGTGCCAAATACCCCGAAGATTTTTTGGGTATGTCGAAGTACCGTAAGAAGTGGGTGGGTGAGGGGTTGGGGGGAGGGGGGTTTATGTGTATGTGTGTGTGTGTGTGAGAGAGAGAGAGAGAGAGAGAGAGAGAGAGAGTGTGTGTGTGTGTGTGTGTGTGTGTGTGTGTGTGTGTGTGTGTGTGTGTGTGTGTGTGTGTGTGTGACCGACCGTGCCTGTTGACCTGTGGTTTCAGTTGTGAACCACTAGGCACAGAAACAGCAAGTATGTGTGTGAGAGAGAGAGAGAGAGAGTGTGTGTGTGTGTGTGTGTGTGTGTGTGTGTGTGTGTGTGTGTGTGTGTGTGTGTTTATTGTGTAACCCTGCCTGTTGACCTGTGCTTTGAGTTGTGAACCGCTACGCACAAAACCAACGAGTCTTGTGTCTCACAGGTGGGCTTAGGATGCGCTTTAAAACGCTTTCATTTTCCTGATTTGTTTTCTTTATTGTTTGACTGCCTGTTGACCTGTTGGCCACACCTGTACCCCATGTCCTACCCGTTTCATTGAGTGACACTGCCTGTTGACCAGACCTGTACCCCATGTCGGACATCCACCTGGCCCCCAACCCGACCTTCCCGCTGTGGCTGCCAGTGGTGGCCTGGAACCCGTGGACCGACATCCGTGAGCGTGAGGACGTTAAGGAACTCAACATCACCTTTCCCTTCGGGCCCGTGCCGCCCAACTTTCAGGTACGCTTCCTCCTTCCTTTGCTGTGTTCTTCGCCCTTTCTTCACTGTGTTCTTCTGCCTCCCTTTACTGTGTTCTTCTGCCTTCCTTTACTGTGTTATTCTGCCTTCCATTACTGTGTTCTTCGCCCTTCCATTCCTATTTACCGTGCCGCCCAGCTTTCAGGTACTCTTCGCTCTTCCTTTACTGTGTTCTTCTGCCTGCCTTTACTCTGTTCTTCTGCCTTCCTTTACTGTGTTCTTCACCCTTCTATTCCTATTTACCGTGCCGCCCAGCTATCAGGTACTCTCCGCCCTTCCTTTTTCTGTGTTCTTCGCTCTTCCTTTACTGTGTTTCTCTGCCTGCCTTTACTGTGTTCTTCTGCCTTCCTTTACTGTGTTCTTCGCCCTTCTATTCCTATTTACCGTGCCGCCCAGCTATCAGGTACTCTCCGCCCTTCCTTTTTCTGTGTTCTTCGCTCTTCCTTTACTGTGTTTCTCTGCCTGCCTTTACTGTGTTCTTCTGCCTTCCTTTACTGTGTTCTTCGCCCTTCTATTCCTATTTACCGTGCCGCCCAGCTATCAGGTACTCTCCGCCCTTCCTTTTTCTGTGTTCTTCGCTCTTCCTTTACTGTGTTTCTCTGCCTGCCTTTACTGTGTTCTTCTGCCTTCCTTTACTGTGTTCTTCGCCCTTCTATTCCTATTTACCGTGCCGCCCAGCTATCAGGTACTCTCCGCCCTTCCTTTTTCTGTGTTCTTCGCTCTTCCTTTACTGTGTTTCTCTGCCTGCCTTTACTGTGTTCTTCTGCCTTCCTTTACTGTGTTCTTCGCCCTTCCATTCCTATTTACCGTGCCGCCTAGCTTTCAGGTACTCTTCGCCCTTCCTTCTCTGTGTTCTACGCTCTTCCTTTACTGTGTTTCTCTGCCTGCCTTTACTGTGTTCTTCTGCCTTCCTTTACCGTGTTCTTCGCCCTTCTATTCCTATTTACCGTGCCGCCCGGCTTTCAGGTACTCTTCGCCCTTTCTTCACTGTGGTCTTCGCCCTTCGTTTCCTTTTACATGTTCTTCTTCCTTTATCATCTTCTTCTTCTTTCTGTGGTCTTTGCCCTTCCTGTACTGTGCTCTTCTCCCTTCCTTTACTGTGTTCTTCGCCCTTCGTGTACTGTGTTCTTCTCCCTTCCGTTGCTATGTTCTTCTGTCTTCATTAACTGTGTTCTTCGTACTTCCTTTACGGTGTTCTTTGCCCTTTCTTTACTGTGTTCTTTGCCCTGCCTTCACTGTGTTCTTCGCTCTTCCTTTACTGTTTTCTTTGCCCTTCGTGTACTGTGTTCTTCTCCCTACCGTTGCTATGTTCTTCTTTCTTCATTAACTCTGTTCTTCGCGCTTCCTTTACGGTGTTCTTTGCCCTTCCTTTACTGTGTTCTTTGCCCTGCCTTTACTGTGTTCTTCGCCCTTTCTTTACTGTGTTCTTCGCCCTTTCTTTACTGTGTTCTGCCTTCCTTTACTGTGTTTCTCTGCCCCCTCCACCGCCCCCACCACCAAATTGTTTTTCTTTTCTTTTTTCTCCTCAAGTAAATTCTTTGTTTTCCTTTAACTTTTTGTTGTTTGTTTTTGCAGCTGATGATGCGACAAAGTTACTATGCGGCTACAAGCTACGTGGATGCACAGGTGGGGAAGGTTCTGGCCGCCCTGGACAAGTACGGCTTTGCTGACAACACCATCATCTGCCTCCTCGGAGACCACGGTACGATTGGTCCGTCAGTCCGTTCGTCTGTCTGCCTGTCTGTCTGTCCGTCCGCGTGTTCGTTCACAGGTGCTCATCGAGCAAGTATGATGGGCATCGCAGTTTTCTGCGTGTGGACGTGTCATTGCTGTCCTGACACAGCCAAGTATCTTTTTCTTCTTCTTCTTCCGTTAATGACCATCGGCCACAAAGCTGGTCATTAACACAAGCAGCAGAAAAAAACTGTCTGAAGACGCGGTATCAGTGCTGTGGTGTGTGTGTGTGTGTGTGAGACAGAGAGAGGGAGAGAGAGAGAGTGTATGTATGTGAGAAAGGGAGTGTGTGTGTATGTGCGTGTATGTCCGTGCGTGTGTGTGTGTGTGTGTGTGTGTGTGTGTGTGTGTGTGTGTGTGTGTGTGTGTGTGTGTGTGTGTGTGTGTGTGTTAACATCCAAGAACTAAGTAAGGCAACAGAGTTTGAGAGCATTGAAAAGAAAGCCTTATTGAAAGTCGAAATTCAGAGCTCAGGAGCTGTGTGAAAGTGGAGGTGGCCGTCCTGGGCTCCCCGTCCCTAACAGTCCTTACGGTCTCTGTGGACGTAAAGCAACGTTGAACTCGAACAAGCGGAAACTCAACAGGAAACTGTTGACAAATTCTTCGTTTGCTTGTTGCCCCATTTGCAGGGTGGTCGCTGGGAGAGCACCAGGAGTGGGCCAAGTACAGCAACTTCGAGGTGGCCACCAGGGTCCCCCTCATGTTCTACGTGCCCGGAATGACGTCGCCAGCCGCTGCCCCGGGCAGTAACTTCCCCTTCCATGACGTCATCGCCACCAGTCGCTACCCGGCGGCGCAGTCGCTGAGAGAGTACAGCCCCCAGCAGCCGTCCCGGATCTCCTCGCAGCTGATGTCGCGGATGAGGAGAGAGGCGAGGAGATTCAGAAGGTGGCAAGGCGCCGCTGTGCCTTCAGCGTTCAGCAGCAGCAGCAACGACGGAGGAGGAGGAGGAGGCCAGGACGGAGGCGTGGCTGTCGGAGAGTACTCCCTCGCGGGCAACGCGTTCTCCGGCGCCATCCCAGGCCAGCATCCCAACCGACACCTGTTGCTGGGCAGCGGAGGGTGGCGGGAGATCTTCCACGGGAACGTCTTGCCCTTCGTGACGAGGGTCAACGCGGCGGAGAGGCCGGACCGAGTCTCCGGGGCGTCCTTGAAGTACCGCCTGTCCTTGCACGTGGACAAGCACGGCGCCTCGGCCCAGCGCCAGCGGGCGTCGGAGTACCCGCTGTCCACCCCGGCCCTGGCGGAGCTGGTGGACGTCTTCCCCACTCTGGCGGAGCTGGCCGGCCTGCGGGTGCCCCCGACCTGCCCACCCGACCCCTTCGGCGTCCCGTTCTGCACGGAAGGGTCCAGCCTGGTCCCGATCCTCAGGAACGTCACGCGGAGCTACGCTGCTAGGAATCGGAGCGACTCCGGGCCGTTGTTGTTGTTCCCGGCGAGCACAGCCGACGACGAGGACGCCGGCGGATCCGACCTGACCTCGTGGAAGAAAGCTGCCTTCAGCCAGTTCCCCAGACCCTCGATCAAGCCTCAGAGCAACAGCGACAAGCCGCACCTCCGGGACATCCGCATCATGGGCTACTCCGTCCGCACGGATGCCCACCGCTACACGGAGTGGGTGGCCTTCGACCCCAGCGTTTTCCGGGCTAACTGGTCGCACGTGCACGCCAGGGAGCTGTACCTCAAGGGGCCGGACCCGCACGAAGATCAGAACGTGGCCTACTTCCCCCAGTACGCCCGGCTGGTGAACACCTTGTCGGAGAAGCTGCGAAAAGGCTGGAGGGCGGCGCGGCCACAGTGAGAATTAAGACTCGCCTCGGAACTTTAGCAGAGTACGGAATACCTTCTTCTTCTCTTCTTCTTCTTCTTTCTTTCTTCTGCTTTCTTCTTTTGTTGTTGTGTCCAGCTTCAACAGTATGAAGACTCTGACACGTTTTTAGTGCATGCTGGGTTATTTCGGTGTTAACGTAATCCACCGAACTCAGACACCGATCTTTAACGTGCTTATGTGCCTTTTTTTTCTTTTTTTCTTTTTGTGGCATGTGTATATACACACTGGGGGACCTCGGTTTATAGTCCCATCCAAAGGACTTTTGTAGAGCCCGCACAGAATTGGACTCCGGAGAAATCTCAGGGCGGGCGTAGAGCCTAGCACGTAACTGTCAGCCATCCATGTGGTGACCACACTCGACCGCGCTAAACACTGGCTTTCGAGAGCGAGCGCTCTGCGCCACTGACTCTCCGTCGTCATCCTATTGCGGGAAAATTACATCACTTAACTTCGGCATTCGATTCTTCGCTTTCTCGGACTCTTTTTTAGTTAGTTTGGAGTGGAAGTCTGCGAAATGTGTTGTGTTGGAAACGGTTTGGGGTGGACGGGGGAGGGAGTGTGTGTGTTGGAGTGGGGGTGTGGTGGTGGGGGTGGTGGTTGGGGGGGGTGATTTGAGGCTATTTTATGCCATTGTTATTGTGTGGAACTGAAACTCGAAGGCTGTGTGAAGATTACACTTCGATGTAGATATTTGCATGTTGTTGTTTTCATGCAGCTGTGCAATGTGCAATGTGACGAGAACTTTTTCTGGTGTGGTATTTGTGGAACTGGAGGGTTTAGAACGACAGCAGGATCATTTTCCGACGGAATTCAACTTTTTTGGTTTCTCTCTCTCTCTCTGTCTCTCTGTCTCTGTCTCTGTCTCTGTCTCTGTCTCTGTCTCTGTCTCTCTCTCTCTCTCTCTCTCTCTCTCTCTCTCTCTCTCTCTCTGGAGAGGCAGGGTTTATTTAATTTAATGTCAAAGTGGTCCATTGGAGCATTATTCAAGCAACTCTGTTATGTGAGCCCGTGCATTTTTTTTTTCATTTTTTTTATTATTGGAATTACAGGTTTTGCTCTTCTTCTTTTTTTTTCTTTCTTCTTTAATCTTTTTTTTTATGCAGTGATCGATGAGGATGAGGATGATAACTGATGATGCTATGGAGGTCCATTTCGGTTTGAGACTACTTGACAGGGCCGCAGACCACGCTTACTGTCACAATTATCCCGGTGTTAACCAGGCCCGGGAACTGCGGCACCTGCAGTGTTGGTCAAGTAATTAGAGCAACACCCTCAAAGACGCATCCGTTAAGTGGATGAAGCTCGGCTGTGTGGTTCCAGCCTTCCCATTGGGCCCATAGCACTCCCAGCTCTGGGTAGGAGCCGGCCAGGGCCGAAAAATCCCACATGACTCTGATGGGATTCGAACCCCAGACCTTCCGACCCACAGTCCGACGCGCTAACCACTGCGCTACGGGGGCCGGTTCAGGTTTTGCTCTTAAGTATGAAAGACATCACCGTTCGCAATTTCATGGCGGACAGCTTGCAGACAGTTATTGTTGAGAGATAGCCTGCGCCAAGACGCCAGCATGCAGCAGGTACAGCTCTCACAGACAGCATTTCTGGTTAATTTGGTTTAGTACGTCCCCGGTACTATACTTGGACGAATATTTCACCGTCAGGACAACGTCTCTTGTAGCGAAAGAGTTAACATATTCGTGATCATACAGAGAGTGGGAAAAAACAGTTTAATGTATTAATTATTCATTCAGGGAAGGTTGTAGCCAATCAAATCAATCAGTATTTTATTTTATGTCTGTTCACATCGAGGTGATATTAGACACACACACAAAAACACAAAAAGGTTGTAGCCATCTCATCCAATGTGCCATGGGCGTTAGCACACGTTTAAAAGCATCGTCATCAGCAGCTGAATCAACATCATCATCATTGTAATAATTATAAAGATACCTTTCTCTGCTACACCATTTTCCGAAGACAAATTTAAGACGCGAAGCGCTTTACAATTCCCACACAAAATGACTATTTCGAACGAGGTACAAGTTGAAAGAAGAAAGAAGAAGTCGTACCGCTCTGACTGAATTTGATGTGTAACAGCTTTTAACAAGACCAAGCAGTCTTTCATACAGTCTTTCACTGACCAAGTATTTGTTGAATGCGGTTCACAGTCGTTTTTTACCTTTGTGTTCACGAGAGACTTTCATTTATCGTCTCGGATTTATTCATTGGTTTCTATTTATGTACGAACTAGTTACGATATGTACGTGACCCTTTTGAATGGAATATTATTGTGTTTAATTTCCTGTACTTTAGATTATTCCTAGTTTCCTTGCATCTTGGGACCATAACTGACATTTTTGGTGTTGTTTTCCTGGTAACATGGTTAATAATATGGCACACACAAAATTGGGTTGTGACTTAAAAATCATTTTAGATCAATTGTACTTATATCTATCATTCTAATGTACCGGGTATTTTTTCTTAGGTGTGGACGAACAACTTTATATTTTATTTATTATCTCATTTTTGTATATTTTTACAGACAGTAGGCTTTTGATTTGTCTGCATATGAAGACTGTATGACATCTGATATGAATTTGGTTTAGCGTGCATACATATAATTTGATCGTAACGTCTGACATCAGTTTTGATTTAGCATGTGTACATGTGTATAATTCGATCGTGACGTCTGACATCAGATTTGGTTTAGCATGTGTACATACATGTCTAATTCAGTCGTAACGTCTGACATCAGTTTTGGTTTAGCATGTGTACATGTGTATAATTCGATCGTGGCGTCTGACATCAGATTTGTTTAGCATGTGTACATGTCTAATTCGGTCGTAACGTCTGACATCAGTTTCGGTTTAGCATGTGTACATATGTATAATTCGATCGTGACGTATGACATCAGTTTTGGTTTAGCATCTGTACCTGTATAATTCGGTCGTGACATCTAACATCAGTTTTGGTTTAGCATTTGTACCTGTATAATTCAATTGTGACGTCTAACATCTGTTTTGGTTTAGCAGGTGTACCTGTATAATTCGATCGTGACGTCTGACATCAGTTTTGGTTTAGCATGTGTACATGTCTAATTCGGTCGTAACGTCTGACATCAGTTTTGGTTTAGCATGTGTACGTGTATAGACTGACCGTAAGGTTTAATCCATTCCCTGCCTTTTTAAGACACACATACAGTGTCCGTGGCAAGATGCTTCCCATTTGCCTGTCTTGTGAAATGCTGCTTGTTTTCCAACACGAAGCACAGTTCTGGCAACGAGCATTTCTGGTTACTTTTTAGTTTAATGTCTCTCTACTATTCCTGCACCGGCAGTACAACATCTCTTGCAGCGAAAGAGTTAATATATTACGTGTGATCATACAGAATGGGGAAAAGCAGTTCGATGTGTTAACTATTCACGCAGAGAAGGCTGTAGCCATCTCATCCAATGTGCCATGGGCGTCAGCATCAGCAGTGGATTTGGCGTGTTGTCATTTTAGTGTTGGAGATGGTAGAGAGTTTATGCATTCATTGTGCTCACGGAAAGTTTGGCAGATGCGCGCTTCACTTCAATACAAGTATCTGAAATTGTTTGACGCTGAACTGGTTGATAGTGAGCTAATTGTTTCGCGAAAAATTGTTACTCAAGGCGTTTTCTCGTCTCAGGTTCAGCAC
>OY757549.1:18290389-18292889 GCA_963584105.1 Alviniconcha strummeri
GGAGGTAAAAAGGAGCACAGGACTAGTTTTCTGCCCTGTACAGGTACAACCTATTTCCGCTGTAACACAGGGCGGTTCGGCAATACTTTATTGCTCTAACCGGTGCAGGGTCACTGCCAATGGAATTGACCTCTCGCCATCCCGGCTCTGACTGGCTGATAAGGCGGGTTTTTTCCCCCATTTTTTATATATATATATATATTTTTAAGCCAGTCAGCGAAAGGCCGTGGGCTATCCCACTTTTCAGAGCCAGATTATATAGATCCCAACAGCCAGTCCACGACTGAGGAGTGTGTGTGTGTGTGTGTGTGTGTGTGTGTGTGTGTGTGTGTGTGTGTGTGTGTGTGTGTGTGTGTGTGTGTGTGTGTGTGTGTGCACGCGTTTGTGTGTGCTGCGTATGTGTATGCCAGCCGGTGTGTCTGTGTGTGCGTGTCGGCGTTTGAGTGCTCACGTGCGTACGCTCGCTCGCGGCGCGCGCGCGTGTGTGTGTCAGTGTTTGTATGCCGCCCGTGCATGCGTGCGCGTGTTCGTGTGTTTGAAAACTAGCATGAACTCGTCCAGTGATTGTACGGCAGAAATAAAAATGACAAAATAACACTGGGGGGAAAACAAAAACAAAAGCAACACACACACTAACACACACACACGCACACACACACACACACACACACACACACACACACACACACACACACACACACACACACCACACACACACACACGCTCAGTGACTGCCAGAGTTCTGAAATAAGACAAAACAAAGAAGGTTAAAAAGGCTCATTGTAACAAGACAACATGATACCCAAGTCTTGTGCTGCCTGACCTGATTAAAACAAGCGTTCCTCGAGTCTTAACCTTTGGCGTGTTTCAAGTTTTGTGAAATGGACAGGAAAAACGGCTCTTAATTTCGAGGCGCCAGACTCAGTTATCTCATACTTCCTGTCACTTTCAGACCGCACTTCTCAGTGTAGTAACTACAAGCAGTTCTTAGCAGGACCCCCACAGCGGTGCCGTAGAACAATCAGCAAACCCAACCCAGCCCGCCGGTTCCAGCCGCAATCAAATTATCTCTAGCTCCAAAAGCTGTAATCAACGCAGATAACAGCAGTGGGCTCTAATGGTATGTCAAGGCCCAGACACACAGAACGGACCCCTTAGTTCCAACTTTAACCAATCTCTGCACACAATCTGGACAGCAGACGAGAAATATTTCTCCGCGGCGGAGCTGAGTAAGCACCGCACTGAGGCTGAAGGCTGAGACTAGAGACTAGAGACTGAGGACTGAGACTATAGTGAGAGCGAAATGCTCTTTCGTCGTGCCCCGAGGGAGCTCTTCGGCTACCGGGACTCCGTAGTGATTCCGCTCTTATCATCACAAGGGCTTTTCAACACTGGACACCGTGAACTTTGACGAGAACGATAGGGGCGGTGTGGGTGTGGCCATTGCTAGGGGCGAAAGGGGCATACTTTTGCCGACAGAAAAAAGAGGGGGGAAAACAAAGGGGGGAGGGGGGGGTGGGGAAGGTGGGGGGGGGGGGGGGGGGTAGGGGGGGATTGGAGGAGAGAGGGGGTGAAGAGTGGGAGGGATGCAAGAAGAGCAGTGTTGAATGTAACCGTGGCACATCTGGGGCCCAGGCCCGGGTAGCAGGGAGATAAAAGGGTGGCCATTTAGAAACAATTCCTCCAGGACTGAAGGAAGAATGGGTTACAGGTTTTCACCGTGACCGTTCAGGCATGCCGGAGCCCAACTGTGGTTAACAATGGCCGTCAGGTGCGAGCTTGAACCGCTGCCGTTGATGTACCGGCATTCCGGCAATGCAGTAATTAACACCTAAGAAGACAAAGTGCAGGTGCCTGAATGGCGACAGTGCCCTGCACACGGAAGAAAGTAACGCGCAACATTTTTCAGATAAAGTTATGGGCAAATATATACCAATCCGAGCTGTCTGAAGCCGAGAAAAATAATTTTAAAAAAGCGAAAGAAAGAAAGAAAGAAAGAAATCCTCACTTAATTGCCTATCACATGATGATGATGAGTTGATGCTTAATGTCCTCAGATGTCATGAGACATATTAGGGAGAAGTTGTGACCAATGCTGAAGCACGGTTCAATAATTCTTTACGTCCACAGAAACCAGAAGGCTCGTTAGGACGGACAGCCCAGGACGTCCACCTCGACTCTCACACAGCTCCTGAACCATGATAGAGCCACAGTTGTTAAATACTCTTCTTTCTGATAGAAATATTGCAGGTGAAGTGTTTAGAATATATATCTATACACATTTTGACTTGAATTTTTCATTCTCTTCCCAGTTTCATAAAGGCAAGGCACATATGCAAACAAGGACCCCAATAAACAAATGTTGCTTATAAATGTCTTATTTTATTTCCCACTTTCCTCCTTGATGCTATGGGTACCAGATATTTCTATGCCACACAAGACTTTTTCTCACTTTTAGTAAAAAAATATCTGTAGTTTGGTTTTTAGAGCTTTTTTCACA
>OY757549.1:18295389-18316020 GCA_963584105.1 Alviniconcha strummeri
ACTCCACAACATCCTCAGATAGTGACAGCTCGAACGAGCAAATGTTTACTGCTAGTTGCTGTACAAGATTTTGTGTTAGTCACTGAAGGCAGCTCGAGCAAAACTGATTAATTTGTGATTCAGTGAAGGCTGGTGGGATTTATTTTTGTTCATATGAGCTGGAGACTGATGATTGACTATATACACATTCGTGGTGGGTAACAGGCAACAGAATAAGTTCGCCTGATTTACTTGACTTGAAGAGTAAGAGGTATCAGATCACCCGAGTAACAAAACAAACAACCCGCGCCTACATTCAACGTTGTACAGATCTGTAACGCGAGTTTTCATTGGGTTGCAGTTTTCGCCTGTCTAATGAAATTTCTCGTTTTATATGAACAAT
Source organism: Alviniconcha strummeri (assembly GCA_963584105.1). Taxonomy (NCBI): domain Eukaryota; kingdom Metazoa; phylum Mollusca; class Gastropoda; family Provannidae; genus Alviniconcha; species Alviniconcha strummeri. The sequence goes on from OY757549.1 coordinate 18,295,772, forward strand.
AACAACCGGAAGTAGCACGTTCTGATTGCTGGTTTTGACAAGTTTGGCAAAGGAATCATCCTAAAGACTTGTCGACGTTCAAGGTATGATCGAAATGTTTGTGAGTGTGCATAGTTGTTGTTGTTGTTCTTTGTGTGTAGATGGAACGTGAGACGTTATAGTAGCCACACTGAATCTGTTAATTTTTACCAGTGTTGATGACTGTTACTAGTGTCAAGCCATACACTGAAAGGTTTGAGTGATGCATACACTGATACAGGCATTAGTCAGACAACGCCTGACCTGGAGACACTGCTGCATGACTATGAACCCACACACAGATTTGAGATTAACAAGTTCAGAGTAGCAGTTGAATGAAGAGCTGTCTGATATCAGCGACCACATATATGACTTTACTTGGTAAAAATCTTACTAAAATACGTAATGTTGAATGTCGGAAGACAAACTGACAAAGTAACAGAGCTTTGCGGATGACATACTGAAAAATTATCGAACTTTCCCGAGTACTGATTAGATTATTTCCGACCACTCCAGAAAAACAACAACAACAACAAACAAACAATCTGAAACAGAAGTCCGGAGTGAAACTGGCTCAACATAAGCTTACACTGTCAGTGTCAGGACTGTGATCAGACTCAAACTGATTCAAAGGACTATGTCCGGTCTTACTGACAGAGTAAAAATTAGTTTGTGCTGTTTATATGTTGAACTGGTCTGTTTTGAGATCAAAGCCGACAAAGGACTATGTCCGGTCATGAATTAAAATTGGTTCCATCTTTCACAAAATCCAGAATCACATGTGACAAAAGTGCAGTGAGTCTGCTTAAGTCAAGAGCAGGAACAAATCATCATCATCATATTAATTCTTCTGCCACAGGGATCATCCTTTTTTTGAGTGTTGATTAATTCCCTTGTTTGTTCATTGTTGATTCAACAGTGTGCTAGTGTTACTGTTCCTTTGTTAGCAAAACAAAAAACAACAAGCAAACAACAAACAGCAGCAACAACAAAAACAACAAAATCCTTCCCCATGAATGTAAACTTACAAACTGGATGTGTTGGTTTGCAACAGAGGAAGGGTGTTGGAAAGCAAGGCTTGGAGTGTCAGTCTGACAGTAATGTTCAGAAACAAAATGGGGCCCACAGCGCCTGTGCAGAATCAACAAGCAAGGGAGTTAATTAGTGCTAAAAACACATCACACAAACTCGGCAGCAAAGACCTGAGTTGCCTAGGGTAACTCACCTGGCATGTGAATAAATTATACAAGGTACAAAAACTATAAAGTGATAAACTCCACCAGAAGATACAAAAAACAACAACAAAAAACCTAAGACCTGAGTCACATAATATGATACTGTGCCTCTGAATCTGATGGAGTTTATACATGTACCTTATGCCATGTGTTTGTTTGGTGTGCTTTGAGTGCTTCCTTGTTTGTTGATTCTGTTATACTTCATAGACATAGTCATACAAGTATAAAAAATATATATATATTTATGGAAAGCATATGAACTGATTTTTTTTATCATTGTGTCTTAATCTTATGCTTTTAATTTTGTGTGCAGGTTCACTCCACCAACCAACAAGATGGCAGCTAATCCGATTGTGGAGCAGACTTTGCTGCAAGCTACCAAAGTGATTGAACAACAGGTGTGTATGCATGCATTCATTTGTGTGTGTGTGTGTGTGTGTGTGTGTGTGTGTGTGTGTGTGTGTGTGTGTGTGTGTGCACGTGCACATGCAGTGTTTCATCCCAAAATTAAAAAGCTTAGGACATAACTATATACTCACTGCTGCAAAGGAAGCATATTAAAATTATTATATATATAATATATTCTTCTACTGGCAAATCCAGTTCAGCTCAGGCCTGAATTAATGATTCATGAAGGGTGTGTGTGTGTGTTTAAAATGTTGCATTGTACTTTGTAGTCATTTATTGATTAAACTTTAAAGGAGCACTGATGCAGCAACTCCTTTCTTCTCTTCTTTTTCCCATGGCATTGTATTTGCCAGGAAAACAAACAGGTATCAGATACTCAGATCTAGAGGCATAATAATATGGGGGAAGTTAATCACTCATATGCCCAAAGTCAGTGTAATTGTGAAACAACATTTCAGTCATTTGTGCCAAGTCCCATGCTTCCAGTCACATTTGCACAGCTAGATAAAAAAAATTTTTTTTTTTAGAAATGAATATTTTATGGCTTGTTGCCTGCCATGTCCAACTCAGCAAGAAAATGTGTTCAGCCATCATTCTGGCATTTTAAACTAATTAAAGATTAAAGAGACATTGGTCCAGTGACCACTGTCCAATGCTCATATAAATCTCTGGTGTGTATCCATGTGTGTGTGTGTGTGTGTGTGGGTGTGTGTGTGTGTATGTGTGTGTGTGTGTGTGTGTGTGTGTGTGTGTGTGTGTGTGTGTGTGTGTGTGTGTGTGTGTGTGTGTGTAACTGTGAGGAGGCTAAGGTGTGTGAAGTTTCACTGCTTATTTTATTGTGTCATTGTTTCCCCAATGTAAACTGTACTGTGAGAGTTGCTCATTTATGACTGAAATAAGACTGACAGAAGTTGATGACATGGGTATCTGCTAGTACTCTACCAGTACTACTACTAGACTACTGTTGTGCTGACATTTTTTCACATTTTTAGGCACAGCATATTGTGTGAAGTGTCCTAAAGTACGAAATGCTCAAACATGTGTTTTATCCACTCCTTGCAGGTGGATGCAGAGATTGCCAAGCTGGACAACATGGAAGAGGACGACTTTGAGGCACTGCGCAGGCGCCGCATGGAGGCCCTGAAGAAACAGCAGCAGCAGAAGCAGGAGTGGATGAACTGCGGCCATGGAGAATACACTGAGATCACCACAGAGAAAGAGTTCTTTGACCAGTCGAAAAAGTCCAAGAACCTTGTCTGCCACTTCTACCGGGACACCACCTTTCGGAGCAAGATTGTTGACAAGCATCTGGCTCTCTTAGCACCCAAGCACCTGGAGGCCAAATTCATCCGCATCAACGTGGAGAAAAGTCCATTCTTGGTGGAGAGACTCAGAATTAAGGTCATACCAACCATCTGCATCGCTAAGGACGGCAAAACCACAGACTATATTGTTGGGTTTGACGACCTGGGTGGTAGGGATGACTTCCCTACTGAGATGCTGGAGTGGCGGTTAGGTCGTGCCGATGTTATTCAGTATTCAGGTGACCTCTTGACCCCACCCTGGGACCCAACTAATGAAGGCGGGAAGAAAATCTTGGGTCATGCAAAGCGCAGCAACAAAACCATCCGGGATGATGGTGATGATGACAGTGATGCAGATGGGGATTGGTGAACTCAGTTTCAGCCACAGTGCACATTTTTTTAATGTGAGGGTGCCGTTGCTACAGTTTAGAAAATGACAAGCATGCTGCTGTTCTGTAAGTTAACTGCATTTGTTAAATTTATTATTAATATTACTATATTTCATGAACAGCATCACATACAGTGATACACTCTTTGTTGCTTCGTGATATACATTTTTTTAATGTGAGGGTGCCGTTGCTACAGTTTAGAAAATGACAAGCATGCTGCTGTTCTGTAAGTTAACTGCATTTGTTAAATTTATTATTAATATTACTATATTTCATGAACAGCATCACATACAGTGATACACTCTTTGTTGCTTTGTGATATATTGATCAATAAATAGCAAGCATCTTTTATCAGCTGAAATGGAATATATTATTATTAATTGTCTTAGCATAATTGTAGCAGCTTACTTTCATAATAACTGGGTTTAGTTTCGTGGGTTTTATTCCTGAGATTAAGTGTAAAATTATTAATCAGTTAGTGTGTGTTGAATTTTATGCATACATTAGTTTCTTTCCTTGTTCGGGTAGGTTTGTAGGACAGTTTGTGGGACTGGGGCCAGTTGGTTTTCCCAGAAGGGAAGAAGTATTACTGGCTCTGTCACTATAATTTGTACTAATAGAAAGGGAATCAGAATTAAGTTCACAGCAGTTTTGAGTAAATTTAACATTTGAAAGTCATGAAAATATGACTGTGTGTGCTGCTCTTTTGAGTGTATAATGTCATGAATAAGAAGGCATGTGTTGCAAAAATGTACATTATTTCTTGAGCCAACATTTTTCTGCTTGATGGCACAAATTTACATTATTTCTTGGTATAACCATTTTCTGCTCTGTGGCATAAAAACATACATGTACATTCTTTCTTGGTACAACCTTTTCCTGCTCAATGGCAGAAACATACATTGTTTATTGGTACAGCCTTTTTCTACTCCCTGACAGAAATGTACATTATTTCTTGGTACAGCCTTTTCTTGCTCCATGGCAGAAACATACATTGTTTACTGGTGTAGCCTTTTTCTACTCCCTGACAGAAATGTACATTATTTCTTGCTCTGTGGCAGAAACATCCATTGTTTCTTGGTACAGACTTTCTCTGCTCCAGGGCAGAAATGTACATTTTTTCTTGGTACAGTCTTTTTCTGCTTGGTTGCAAAAATGTCCATTATTCTTGGGCTGACATTTTTTTACTTGGTGGCATCAGTGTACATTATTTCTTGAGCCAGCCTTTTTTCACTCTTCATTGGTAAAGAGCGTGTCAACATGGCTGAGCACTGAGGAGTTTGACTTTGGTTCTAAAAAGCTCATCTGTCGTATATAACAGCATTGGCAGAAGTTGTAGAAAGCACTTCTGTTATATATAATGGTATTGGCAGAAGTTCTAAAAAGCAATTCTGTCATATATATAATGGTATTGACAGAAGTTCTAAAAAGCAATTCTGTCATATATATATAATGGTATTGACAGAAGTTCTGAAAAGCGCTTTTGTCATATATTTTATGACTCAGAGTGAACCATGCAGGTGAAAGGGAAATGTTGCCACATTCTCTGTGTTTTAAGGCCAGCCTGCATTTTTGCTTAGGGCCCCTTTTTTGTGTGGATTTATACATATATATATATGTTTTGTAAAGATGAGTCTGTATTTATGTGTGTGAATATGTTCTTGCGTATGTAAATTTGAGAGTGTGTTACTTTTATGTTTTGTTTTTGTGTGCCTGTTTTTGTTTGTTGTGGAGTGTTTTTTTCACACACAGAGAGAGAGGAGTGCACTGCCACTTGCCAGCCTTGGTAACGAAACTGTAGATATTGACATGGTTACTCATAATGAATTTCCATTGTTTATTGATAATACCTTTTGTCCTCCACAGAATTTGTGAAAATAGTGTATCTTGTCTCAGTTTACAAGGAATGTTGCTTGCTGGCTTATTTGCATCTGTGATCCCCTGACACAGTAGCATATATATAATATCAATAGTTTGTACACACAAGGCTAGGCAGAAGATTAAGAGAGAGGAGGGTGAAGAACTTTGAGAGCCCTCTAGGTCTTGACTTGGATAAAGCCCTATTTGATGGGAGTTTGTGCCCAATTGGCTGACCTGGAATGTAAAACCAGTGGCCAGAGTCTGACTCCTGGTCAAGGCAGGATGAGGGCTGTTCAGTTCTCTTCTGTCAACACTTGTGCATGAGACTTTGTCGGTGCCTGTCTCACCTTCACTGAAATCGTCATGCATGTTAACAATCCCATGTCCACCTTATTGTTTGATAAGGGAAGGCTTGAGAGGTGGTGGTATGGAGAAATTCAGATAACTCATTTCTGATAGTTGCAGAATAATAGAAGTCATGATTGTGGAAGACAGAGAGATGGAATCAGGGATAGAAGAAAGGAAGAAGCTGGGTAAAAGATCCTTTTTCAGTGGAGAAAAAAGAAAGATGGTAGGTAGTTTGTTGTTTTGTGGGAAGTGGAAAGGAAATCTTTGCTTTGATTGTTGTTCTTTGATTATTTGCTGAGCTTCTTAAAAAAGCAAAAAAGGTTTCAGCAAACAAAATTTCAAAGCCAACCGAAACAATTCAAATTTAAAATTAAACCCAGTGAATGAAATCCTGAGCAGCTAAGCAAGTAAAAACAGCTTATGAAAGAAAATGTTTCAATCTGATCCAATGGTCTTTATTATTACTGGAACTGCCAACTTCGTGCATCCTGTGTAATTTACCTTCATATATGTGCCTGGTACTTAGTGGTAACCATGTTTATTGACTGCAAAAAAAGTTCAGTCATGCATTGTACCTGACTTTTCATGTTGAACTTAAAGGCAGTTTCTACAGAAAATCTATATTGGACAAAAATATTTGTGGCAGTAAGAACCTTCAGTTGAAAAAGGTACTTGGTGGATTGTTCAGGTCTGAAACAATCTCACATATTTTTTGGGCAATAGAAGCTGTTCCCTGATCTGAATGTCTTTGTGTATGTGTGTGTGTGTGTGTGTGTGTGTGTGTGTGTGTGTGTGTGTGTGTGTGTGTGTGTGTGGATCATGGATGTAATGATATTTGACTTGGGCAGTTAGGAGAAATGACTGATGTTTCCTTACTAAAACAAATGCTGTACCAGAAAAAAGTCTTTGCCTTTACTTTCCTTTACTTTTAGATTTTCCTGGACACTTACCACCAGAATAATTCTGCATTAGCATAGGCAGTGGTGCGAGCCATTTTAATGTTTCGTTATTTATGGTTTGCAAAGTCACAAGAATACAGAATCTTAATTGTCTATTAATAACACAGAACAGTAAGCTGTTGAAAGACAAATCTTTGCGAGAACCGAGGAATTCATGACAGGAGTGAAGACGTGCTGGTATTTCTTGCGGGGCCTGAGTGAGCTATCAACAACAGCTTAAACCAACAGGTGAAAAGATCATTAATATTCACGAAATTAGAGATGCTACCAGCTTTCGTTCCAGGGCCTGCACCCATCAAGTAGTCACGATTCCAGTGTCATTTACTTCAAGACTTTCAGACAAGTATGCTGGCAACAACAAAAATCCAATATTTTTCAGCAAATGTCACCACAGTGTTAAATTTTATTTCTCCAGACTTACAAAGGTAACATGGTATAAGCAATTGCATGTTTATCAAATAAAACTGATTATGCTGTCTTAAAAGATTTGTAAATATAGCTGGTATTTGATATGTATGGTCACACTAATTAGAGTCACACCATGTGGCCAACCGCAGTTGCTCACTAAAGGGATGAATTGACATAAACACGCACAGGCCGACACTGATAAATAGAAATAGATACAGTGTCAGTTTATACCTATAGGCTAAATTCAGTGTTATTGAGATAGTACAGATAAAACATTTATTGTGTTCAATTGCATCACACCAAAAGCATGGTGATAATCAATTTATTGATCCTTTTTATAGACTGCTATTTTCTGCTTCTAAGCAGATTGATCCTTTTGCTATTCTCTGCTTCTGAAAATAAACATGGTGCTTAACGTCCACAGAAACCGTACGGCTTATTAGGGACGGGGAGAAGGTGGGGAGGGGGGGGGGGGGGTTATGGAGGTCGGGGAGAGGGAGATTATATACCTATCACTACACTGTCACCACCAGAATGATTCCTGCATTAAGATGGGCAGCGATGAGAGCCATTTTAATGTTTCAGTTGGAAGTGATGGACAAAGTCACAGGACAGTGTCCACAAACCACAACCTTTTTGAAGAGAAAGGAGTGCCGAAGCGGCATCGAACCGAAGTCCTTCCGCTTACCAGCCTAACGCCTTACCGCTAGGCCAAACCGGCTCACCTGCTTCTGACTTTTTTGTGTGTGGCTTTTATGTTGCTTTACGTCCACGGAGGCGGGATGACCTATTAGGGACGGGGACAGAGTGGGAAAGGGGACAGGGTGATTGGCTCGACCGCGGAAACCGCCCGAAAAAGACCGGAGAGACCGTAGACCGCCGCCAGAACAATGGAAGTGTTAAGGCGGTGTCCCCTCGCCATTGCCCAGCGACTTGTGCACTGCGCAATTGCTCTTTCAAGTGCTGTGCTGGACAGAGTCACTAAGACAATGTCCGTTGCACCGCTGTTGACGAACAACTTGGACAACTCGAAGCAAAAGACGTCCAACTTGCTCAGCCCAGCTCCACCTCCCTACTCATGATCTCTTCTGGGCAAAAGTGAGGGTCCAGCTCCACCTCCCTCCTCTAAGATCTCTTGATCTTTTGATCTCGCCTGGAACCCTGCTGCTTCTGAGCAGATTGATCCTTTTTATAGACTGCTATTCTATGAGCAGATTTATCCTTTTTATAGACTGCTATTCTCTGCTACTGAAAACGACTCGCTTCGCTCTAGTCGGGTGCGACTGAATGAGTGACCGTAGCTTTACACAGCGCATTTTTGAATTATATCCACCGAAGTGGTGTACTTTCAGCTGTAGTTGGTTGGGCTGGTGCTACATCAAATTGCTGCCATCTCGGTGGACGTTCTTTGTACACCGTACAACCGTGCACCAGTTTACAGAGTTGTTAGAAGTAAATAGGGTGCATGCGTGTCGAGCTGTAACCTGCCACCTACACTTTTGGCAGAATGACCGGGATCTGTACACGGGCTACTGTGGCATTAAAAAACAAAGGCAAACAACAACAAACAAAGACAAAACACCCACCCACACACACACACACACACACTTACACGCACACACTCATACACACTTAACCTGATGAGTGGATGTGGTTTATGGTGGCAGTGATGGTGGTGTTGCGTGGAGAGGGGACGGGGAGGGGCGACTCGATAAATTTGATCTAGCTCGTATTTCTTTTCAAAATATTTCTGTTCCAAAATCCAAAACGGCGCTGGAAGAAGAAAGAGAAGAAGAAGGAGAAGAAAAATCTCTAATCAAAGCAACTCATCTTGCGTCCACCGAGCAGCAACGTCGATATTGCTTTTAAGCCAACTGCTACGGCTGATGGGATAAGCCTTTAATAAGAGTATTTTCAGGGTACTTCGGTTCGTTCGATACTTTGAAGAATAGACGCATAAGAGGTTTGGAATCGATTTTAAATGCACTCGTAGCACTGACAAAGACATCGAGACTTGACAAAGTGCCTATACAGAGTTTGCAAGGAAAATATCTTTGTTTATTTGTTCCGGCCCGAAGTGCGATGAGGTTTCGGTATTATTTTGTTAAGAGGACAAACTGCTTGCCAGTGCACGCTTAGCTGCGTTCGCCTTAAAAAATAAAATAAAACAGGGGTGGGGGGTGGAGGTGGGGGGATGTTTGATAATCCAGTGCGAGAAGAGATCAAAAAAAAAAAAAAAATTTTATTTTTTATTGTCTATATTCTGAAATGTAAAGTTTTTCTTTTGATCTCTTCTAGCATTGCACTATCAACCCCACCCCACCACCATCACCCTTCCACTTTTTTTTTTTTTTTTTTTAAAGAGCAAACGGCATGCATGCACTGACAAGCAGTTTATCCTCTTAGCAAAACGATATGTTGAACATGCACTGCACTATGGGACGGGGGAGAAAAAAAATAAAATTAAAATAAATCGAGTTTAGACTTGTGGGGACGTGGGTATTAGTGTCTCAGCACCCGAGTTATCTTCAGAAGCATAACTGCGAACAGGCTACCTGCCCCAACACCACTGCTCCCAGCCACATCAGCTCAATTAAGTCATATACATATCACAGCTCGGCCGTTCGGACCACGTAACTATAGAGAGTGGAGAAGGGTAAGGGTAGGCCCGCGTCAGATCGTTGGTAGACTAGTACCATCTGGAGAAGATCCCAAACTGCTGTAGCTGAACTTGATGGCGTTCGCCACTGCGTCTCTTCGTCAAATCCACATGTGCACTCATCGCCCTGTATAACCGCACTGGTTGACTGGGCGTAAAACACCAAGTTACTTGCCATGTGCACTCTGACGCTGAAGGCTTACTGACCGGAAGGAACACGGAGTTGGATATCACCATGAGAGAAGACGGAGCATGAACGGCCACAGGCTGGGACGATTTCTACTATGGATGAGCTGATAGCAATCAAGTGATCATGCTGTAAGACTCCATTTCTGCACGACCCGAGACTGCTTGACAGGGGCCAGTTACTGTCATAACATTAGTATCAGTTCTGAATCGGGCCCGTCCATCTTCTGTATCCGCGGTACCCGGCCTCTGCAGACACTATGGTCCCCTCTGTTCAGTGAGAAGTCAGAGCTATTGCCTTGAACCTAGACACACACACACACACACACACACACACACACACACACACACACACACACACACACACACACACACACACACACACACACACACACACACACACATATAATTTACTGTTTTAAAAAATACCTCCCCCCTCACATACACGCCTGCAAAATAGTATATTTGACGGTCCTATAACAAATCTGCTTTCAAAACTATGCACTTTGATAGAAGTCCTTTGACGTGTTCATGCAAAGAAGGAAGCAAAACCTTCATGATTTCAGATTTGGCACTTCTTTTGGTCTTTTTCCGAGTGACGGCGCGGCAAGCATGGCAGTGAAAGGGTTAATGCAGAATCATGGTGGTCGACAGTGTAGTGTTAGGTACACTCTCCCTCTTTTCCCCACCTCCTGGGACTTTGATCTCCGCAATACCTCTTCGGAGACAATTCGCGGCGTTAAGCGAGTTTAAACCAGTCAACCAAGACAGGGTGGCTTGAAAATGTGTCAATATTTTCAACCGCGTGCTTTATGGTGGCATGAGCCGGTTTGGCTTAGCGGTAAAGCGTTAGGCTGGTAAGCGGAGGGATCTCGGTTCGAATCCGATTCGGCTCTCCTTTCTCTTCAAAAGTTGTGGTTTGTGGACACTGTCATGTGACTTTGCCCCTCACAATTTATAAAACATTAAAATGGCTCTCATCGCTGCCCATCTTAACGCAGGAGTCATTCTGGTGGTGACAGTGTAGCGATAAGTATATAATCTCCCTGTTCCCCTACCTCCATACCCCCCCCACCCCCCCCCCCCCCCCCCCGGGCTTCTCCCCGTCCCTAATAAGCCTTATGGTTTCTGTGGACGTTAAGCACCATGTTTAGTTTTGCTTCATGGTGGGGTTTATTGTCGTCAAAGCACAGCTATGAGTGCTGTTACAGACAAGACCCGGCGGGGGGGGGGGGGGGGGGGGGGGGGGAAGGGGGGAGTGACGTGTGGTATAAGTACCAAATACGTCACGAGCGAACCTTTTCCGCTCTTCATTAGCAAAGAGCGAACCGGCATGGCAGCGCCCTGAGGAGCTCAAATTCGAAACAAAAAGTAGTCATTTTGTATGAATATTGTCAGAGTTCAGGAGCTGTGTGAAAGTCGAGGTGACCTTCCTGAACTTTCCGTCCTAATGAGCCTTACGGTTTTTGTGGACATTGAACCGTGCTTCGGCACTGGTCACAGTTTGTCCCTAATAATTATGTCAACCGACATCCGAGGACATGAAGCTCTACTACATCATCATCAGCATGAATATTGGCAGAACAGCCAAATGAAGCACGCAGATGATTTTCTACGTTTGCAAGGCACATTGATCACGTCTTCGATTCGGCTCCCCTTGAAATAAACCGCCGCAAGTCAACCGTTGATTATCTGTTGTTGTAAAGTGTATAGTGTGTACATGCATGCAAGATTTTGCGCTATATAAAGTTTTCGGTCTGAGTTCATTAAGAAAATGTTAAAGCACACACACACACACACACACACACACACACACACACACACACACACACACACACACACACACCACACACCACACCACACCACACCACAACACACACACACACACACACACACACACACACACACACACACACACACACACACACACACACACACACACACACGAAAATTCTGAACATAATAGAGTGTTACTGTTGCTTTCATTTACTTGTATATAATTTTTTAATTAACGAAATATAAACTAACAACTGCTCGCAGGCATTTGTACCATCAATATACAATATATAAAAATCAATATACAAGGGATTTAATTAACGCTCGAAACTGAGACGTTACACAAACACGACAACAAAGACCGGAATCGAATACGGTAACTCTCACCTGGCATGCGAGTAAATTATACAATGTACATAAACTCCGCCAGAGTACATCCTCATCCCCGTCTCTAAGAAGCCTGATGTTTTTTGTGGACGTAAAGCAACACACACACACACACACACACACACACACACACACACACACACACACACACACACACACACACACACACACACACACACACACACACACACACACAAAGAGAGAAAGAAAAGAAGAAGAAGAAGAAGAAGAAAAAAAGACAGAAAACGTCGTCATCAAGAGATTCAGAGTATATCTATAAAAAAAAAAAAAAAAAAAAAAGAAAGAAAGAAAAAAGAAAAAGAAAAGAAAGAAAGAAAGAAAGAAAAAGAAAAAGAAAGAAAGATAGAAAGAAACAACAACAACAACAACAAACAAACAACCAAAAAATAACAACAAAAAGAAAAAGAAAAAAAGAAAGAAAGAAAGAAAGAAAAAAGAAAAGAAAAGAAAGAAAGAAAGAAAGAAAGAAAGAAAGAAAGAAAGAAAGAAAGAAAGAAAAAAGAAAAAGAAAGAAAGAAAGAAACAACAACAACAACAACAACAAACAAACAACCAAAAAATAACAACAAAACAACAACAACAACAAACACATCATCATCAAGAGATTCAGAGTATCACTGTCTGTGATAGCCTACTTCGAAGCGCGCTACAGAATCGCAACAAACCGTGACGAGAATTCGGCCACTGACAAGTCGTAAACTAAGGGCATTAACTGCCATGTCAGTGAGGTTACGTCAGCGAGTGGACATCGACCACGACGGGAACGCAGGATGTCGCTATCATCTTGGGCTGTGTCACAACACTTGGCACCAGCAACATCACCAGGGCTACATTAAACTGCTGTTACGCGCTGCACAGTTATGTGGGGACTAAGCAATATCACCAAGGCTACATTAAACTGCTGTTACGCGGTGCACAGTTATGTGGGGACTAAGCAACATCACCAGGGCTACATTAAAGTGCTGTTACGCGCTCCACAGTTATGTGGGGACTAAGCAACATCACCAGGGCTACATTAAACTGCTGTTACGCGCTGCACAGTTATGTGGGGACTAAGCAACATCACCAGGGCTACATTAAACTGCTGTTACGCGCTGCACAGTTATGTGGGGACTAAGCAACATCACCAGGGCTACATTAAACTGCTATTACGCGCTGCACAGTTATGTGGGGACTATCTTCAGACATGATTAGCTTCTTGCATCACTACTATCTGCAGTGTCTCCGTATAATTGTAATTATGTACTCTTGACGCAAGTAAGCCGCCGGCAGCAGCACAAAAGGCACATAAGTAGTAATTATTTGCACATAATTAAAAATGTGTGCGTGTAATTACTAATTTTGTCTTTTGGCTCCCACAGTGAGCGGCATACTTGGGTCAAAAACACATGATTGGTAATTATCTTAATATTATTGGTAATTACGGTCAATTATGTGCCTTTCGTTCTGCTTCTAGCGGCTTAGTAGTGTCAAAAGTATATAATTACAATTATGTGGCGCCATAATGAGTAATTATGTGCACATAATTACCAATTTTGTTTTTTGACGCTAGTGAGATGCCATACATAACAGCATCCGTCTTCCAGAAATGGAGATAAATCCTCCGAAGCCGGCGTGTGACAGCCCTTGTAGCGAGATAAAAAGAAACCAAAAATGAAATCCCCCAAAACAACACACACACACACACACACACACACACACACACACACACACACACACACACACACACACACACACACACACACACACACACACACACACACACACACACACACACTCTCTCTCTCTCTCTCTCTCTCTCACACACACACACACACACACACACACACACACACACACACACACACACACACAGGCGCGCACATACACATACACGGATGGAGGCGCGCGCGTGCACACACACACACACACACACACACACACACACACACACACACACACACACACAAACTCACACACACACACACACACACACACACACACACACACACACACACACACACACACACACACACACACACACACACACACGGGCGCGCACATACACATACACGGATGGAGGCGCGCGCGTGTACACACACACACACACACACACACACACACACACACACACACACACACACACACACACACACACACACACACACACACACACACACACAAGGTCACACGTGTAATCCTGTCACCCTATGGGATACATAAATTTGTCAATGTACATTGCTGGTGACCCCCAGAGTGTTAAGCTCGGGTGAGGAAGAAAGTAAACTTGGTGCTTAACGTCCACAGAAACCATAAGGCTTATTAGGGACGGGGAGAAGGGGAGGGGGGAGGAAGGAAGGGAATTGGTTTTTAAGGCCAATTAAGTCAGCCATGACGATTATATTAGGGCAATTCACCTGACGAAAGCTACAGCAACAAGAACTACAAGAAGTAAACACCTGCTGTCTCAGGTGTCCTGGACCTTGAACTGCCACAGTCGTAGATTCAGTTTCAAAATGTGTCACGTTCAGTACTTAGAATAGTGTCACGTCATGTTCAGTAATGAGGATAGAGCAAACAAAAATGCTAATTAATGAAGTCTACGGAAAAACCAAAACAAACAAAACCAATTGCTGGTGAGGTTGACAAAAATTTACGTTTAGATTCTGAAAATTGTTTTGCTTCAACTTCTTGTCTTCTTCTTTTATTGTTTTCTATCCTCTTTCTGACACCAGACGAAGACCAAAGGTCGAAAGCGCTCGTGTTTTTCATTTTCTTTATGTGTCGTCGTATAGGTGAGTACATTTTTCTGGAGCTGTCCCATTTTTTCGTTTGTTGTACATTCAGTCGCACGTGCTATGCTCGGCCTTGTGGACGTTAAACAATACATCTGTGGAGAATAGTAGTCCTCCACTCCTTGCTAATGGACGCCGAGTGAGTGTCCGACTTGACAGCCGCAAGAGACCCATCCCTGTGTCTCGAAGGACGGCCTTCGCAATTATCGTTAACTCGCATTTCCCTTTCGCATGCAGGAAGTTCAACCAATTCCGTGTCGGGTGTTGGACATTTGCGCCGACTGATCGATCATACCTTACTGAGTCCGTTCCATGACTACATGTATTTCAAGTCAGGGCAAGTGGGGACATATCAGTTTCTCTCCCAACGCTTGCGCAGCACTTGTGTAAGATGTTTTCGTGTGCTTTTACTTAACCGAGGGTTTCCTTCTTCTTCCATATGGTGTCCAACTTCTACACTCCGAAGCCTGGCACGTGCACGCTGGGTTATTGTGGTGTTTCCATAATCCACCGAGTTCTGACATGGACTACAGGATCCTTAACGTGCGTGGGATATTTGTTTGCACGCTTAGCCCATACGCACTGGAGATTTCGGTCTACAGTCTCTTCCGAAGGACTTTTGTAGAGTCTGTACAGAATTTGACTATGGAGAAAACTGCGTCATGGCAAGCGCAAAGCCTAGCAAGTAGCCGTCACCCGTCCATTTGGTGACCACGCTCGATCGTGCTTAACCTGGCTTTCGAAAGAGAGCGCTCAGATTGCCCTTGTCCACTGTCTCTCCGGGTTTGTTCGTGTCTGCGGTGATTCCTTTTGTGTGTGCGCGTGTCTACACAGATAACTATGTAAAGCGTTAGTGTTGCTGGATACCAGAGTCAATGGCGACGGAGTCGAATGACGACATTTGGGCTCACTGGTATGTGGTACTTTACGGACTTGTAAGATTTTTCATTTTTTTTTTCATTTTAGTTTTTATTATGTTAACCGCGCAGTTTTGTCTTTCAGTTTTCGTGTGGCGAAGAAGAGTCCGTACTGCTTAAGGTAAGTTCTTCCGCAACGGACCGTCATATCAGCTATTGTCTGTTCGTCGACAGGCCGCAACGTGGCTTCTAGTTCCACTTTCAGTTTGAAACAGAACGAGGCCCAGAGCGCTCGTGCAGAATCAACACACAAAGGAGTTAATTAGCGCTGAAAATCCGTAACACAAGTATAACAACAAAGACCTGAGTCGCCTACGGAAACTCTCACCTGGAATGCATGTAAATACAAGGTACATTACCTCCACCAGGTGTACATCCTCTTTGGATGGTACATCCACTGTGAGGATGTTGGCTGAGTGTTGCTTTACGTCCACAGAAACCGTAGGCTTATTGGGGACGGGAGTCCAGGACGGCCACCTCGACTTTTACACAGCTCCTGAGCTCTGGGAGGATGTACCTCTGGTGGAGTTTATGTACCTTGTATTTACACGCATGCCAGGTGAGTTACCGTAGGCGTCTCGGATCTTTGTTGTTGTACTTGTGTTATGTATTTCGAGCGCTAATTAACTCCCTTGTGTATTGATTCCACTTTCAATTTTTTTGGTCGGACTCAGTCAAATAGGCAAAGGAAGGATCACTTTATATTCACCTGTGTAGACCATTGTATCATACTATCATCATTTTTCTACACATCCAGTTTGACAACACAATTCGGCTGAGGGCTCCTTTAACATATCCATCATGTAGTATTGCACCGTTCACTTCGGGTGAGAGTACCGTTAAATATCCATCATCTTACGGCACTGTACCTTTCGGGCGAAGGCTCATTAAATATCCATTATGTCTGGCACATTTTCCTTTTAAAAAATCTTAAGCTTTTTGTTTCCAGTGCCTGGTATTTTCCTTGAAAAAAACAACAACTTTTTTTAAACTATCAACATCGGTTTCTTTTGAAGTTATCACGACGAGTGGTTTGCTTGAACCTCTAAGTCCACTGTAAACAGTAATCTTCTCTGTATACGTTTTGCGGCCGTGTGTCTTAATGATCTTATCTCCTGCGGTTATTCAATGATGGATGCCCATGAACATTAACTCTTTGACGCTGTCCCCCGCCATGCCGGGTGTTCCTCACTTGTACACGCTGCGCAAAGAGCTACAACAACTCCACGAACATTAACCATTTCACGCTGTCCTCCGCCATGCCGGGTGTTCCACACTAACACACGCCACACAAGGAACTACAACAACCCCATGAACATTAACTCTTTGACGCTGTCCCCCGCCATGCCGGGTGTTCCAGACTTATACACGCCGCACAAACAGCTACAACAACCCCATGAACATTAACTCTTTGACGCTGTCTTCCCGCCATACCTGGTGTTCCAGACTTATACACGCCGCACAAACAGCTACAACAACCCCATGAACATTAACTCTTTGACGCTGTCTTCCCGCCATACCTGGTGTTCCAGACTTATACACGCCTCACAAACAGCTACAACCCCACGAACGTTAACCATTTGACGCTGTCTCCCGCCATGCCGGGTGTTCCAGACTTACACACGCCGCACAAACAGCTACAACAACCCCATGAACATTAACTCTTTGACGCTGTCTTCCCGCCATGCCGGGTGTTCCACACTAACACACGCCACACAAGGAACTACAACAACCCCATGAACATTAACTCTTTGACGCTGTCCCCCGCCATGCCGGGTGTTCCAGACTTACATACGCCGCACAAACAGCTACAACAACCCCATGAACATTAACTCTTTGACGCTGTCTTCCCGCCATGCCGGGTGTTCCAGACTTACACACGCCGCACAAACAGCTACAACAACCCCATGAACATTAACTCTTTGACGCTCTCCCCCGCCATGCCGAGTATTCCACACTTACACAAGGAACTACAACAACCCCATGAACATTAACTCTTTGACGCTGTCTTCCCGCCATGCCGGGTGTTCCACACTTAAACACGCCGCACAAAGAGCTACAACAACCCCATGAACATTAACTCTTTGACGCTCTCCCCCGCCATGCCGGGTGTTCCACACTTACACAAGGAACTACAACAACCCCATGAACATTAACTCTTTGACGCTGTCCCCCGCCATGCAGGGTGTTCCACACTTACACACGCCGCACAAAGAGCTACAACAACCCCATGAACATTAACTCTTTGACGCTCTCCCCCGCCATGCCGGGTGTTCCACACTTATATACGCCGCACAAAGAGCTACAAGAACCCCATGAACATTAACTTTTTGACGCTGTCTTCCCACCATGCAGGGTGTTCCACACTTACACACGCCGCACAAAGAGCTACAACAACCCCATGAACATTAACTCTTTGACGCTCTCCCCCGCCATGCCGGGTGTTCCACACTTATATACGCCGCACAAAGAGCTACAAGAACCCCATGAACATGAACTCTTTGACGCTCTCCCCCGCCATGCCGAGTATTCCACACTTACACAAGGAACTACAACAACCCCATGAACATTAACTCTTTGACGCTGTCTTCCCGCCATGCCGGGTGTTCCAGACTTACACACACCGCGCAAACAGCTACAGAAAGTGCCTACAACCGTAGCCATCCTGGTAGCTTACTCGTAACATAACAGGCAAATTCTAGCTGATCCTGCTCCGCACTCGAAGGGCGACATCTTACCGCTCCGTCGTTGAGGATGTTGTTGAAAGATGTAACTTTGGATTACGTCTTTGATTATCTAAAAGAAATCGAGATTTTTGGACAATTATAAATTTTTGCTGCATTTTGGATCAGATTTTTTTTAGTTTTTTAAACCCACTGTTGTTTTTAGCTGAGATTTTTTTTTGGTGCGGATAGGGCTAGTTTTAATAATTACGTAGATTTTTTAAAGCACGTATTGTGTTGTGACAAAATGTGTTTGTCGCTGTTTGTGGTTGACCGGGTGATAAGAAGAAGTTACCTACCTATCCGCGCAGTAGACTGAAACAGATAGAAAGAGAGAGTGTTTGGCAGAGGGAGTACCGGGCTACGGCCCTCATCAGCTACGCAGCGACAACGACACGTGGAGGCGAAGGGGGATGTCGTCGGCGTAGAGTTAATTCGTCTTCTCGGCGGAACAGTTCCCGCAAGATTAAACAGCATGTCTCCACTCCACTAAACGACGCTATTATGGTGTGTGCTGAGAGCTTACTGAGAAAACGTGTGTGCGAAAGAGGCTCAGTTCCCACGACGTGTTATTGATCCGTTGATTGTTTTGTTTACCCGACAGCGCCCCCCCCCCCCCCCAACCACCTCGCCCCCCCCCCCCTCTCCCAGCTGCCGCCGACTGGAACTAGCTCATGATGCATAAATGAATATTTGAGATGCTGTTAGCATTAATGTGCCGTAAGGTTTTGGTGACCGTTCGTTCAGTTGCTGTACCCGCAGCGCCGCCTTGACTTGAGCGTATAAGACATTGATATCAGAAAGGACAACAAGGCTACATTAACCCTTTCCCTGCTGTTTTGACATCAAATGAAGTCCTTGAGGAAATGTTTTCTATGTCAGTTTTGTAAGACATCACGGGATGTCCTGCTTGGATTTGGACTTTTCGGGCAAACTTTGGAGAAATAAGTTGAAACGAATCAACGGTTCTTGTTAACCTACTCTTCGAAGGAGTTTGAGCAGAAGCACACATTCTTCGGCAAAAAAATGGTTAAACTGTTTTATGCGGAAATTTTCTTCAGCCATGATAAGCTTCTTGCACTATCCGAGGACGCCGTGTGGCTGCCCATATGGCGGAGTAAAACATACAGACAAAACAACAACAACAACAACACACACACACACACACACACACACACACACACACACACACACACACACACACACACACACACACACACGCACGCATGCACGGACGCACGCACGCACGCACGCACGCACACACACACACATACACACGCACGCACGCACACACACACGTTAGCACACATAGGTGCACGCACGCACGTGCACGCACACACACACAGACCACACACACACACACAGACCGCTAAAACACACACACACACACACACACACACACACACACACACACACACACACACACACACACACACACACACACACACACACACAGAACGGTCACACAGGCTCTCCTCTCACCCAGTGGAACGCAGCTGTCAATGTACAGTTACGTATACAAATTAACCCCCCGAGTTCTCAGCTGGGGAACGCTGCACCACCACCAACAGCAACAACTACAACAAGACGATGTACTCGCAGTCTGATCGAGTATTGCAAGATCACCATATAACAGCCAAGTTACTCTGGCTGGAAGCCAGACATTGTGTTGGTCAAAAGCTGAAAGGTACCTAATAGTGTCGGTATCCAAGGATGTACTCCTCACACTATTTAAAGCTCGCTACTGTTTCGAAGCCCAGTCTGTAGTTTCCGCTGTTATTTTGAAGCCGCCATTGAGTGTCAGTTAAGGTTTACCAAAGGTTAAGTCTTCTTCGGCGTTCGAGGATATTGTCCCCAGGTGGTATTAACGTGTCGCC
>OY757549.1:18316220-18338961 GCA_963584105.1 Alviniconcha strummeri
ACTTCTTTCTCCACTTCTGGAAGGGCGCCATGGTGAGGTAGTAGCCATTGGCGTTCATCACTTGAAGAGCCACCTGGACAAACACGACAAACAATCAATCTTTTACCCAGCCCAACCACCAAGCTGTGCAGTCAACCAAAACAAACAATCAATATTTTACCCAACTCTGAAGCCCAACCACCAAGCTGTGCAGTCAACCAAAACAAACAATCAATATTTCACCACTTCTGACCCAGCCCAACCACCAAGCTGTGCAGTCAACCAAAACAAACAATCAATATTTACCCAACTCTGAAGCCCAACCACCAAGCTGTGCAGTCAACCAAAACAAACAATCAATATTTTACCCAACTCTGAAGCCCAACCATCAAGCTGAGCTGTCAACCAAAACAAATAATCAACATTTTACCCAACTCTGAAGCCCAACCATCAAGCTGAGCTGTCAACCAAAACAAATAATCAATATTTTACCCACCTCTGACCCAGCCCAACCACAAACTGAACAGTCAACCAGTCAACCAGTCAACCGACCAGGCATAATGAAGCGAGTTAAAAGTCAACCAACCAAATCAATATTTTACCCACCTCTGACCCAGCCCAACCACCAAACTGAACAGTCAACCGACCTGGCATAATGAAGCGAATTAAAAGTCAATCAACCAACCAAACCAATATTTTACCCATCTCTGACCCAGCCCTACCACGAAACTGAACAGTCAACCAGTCAACCGACCAGGCATAATGAGGCGAGTTAAAAGTCAACCAACCAAACACAGTTCACTAGCTCGTGACACATTCACCTAGACACGACCTGCAGTACTATTCTCCTCTGCAGCGTGAGCCGGTTTGGCCTAGCGGTAAGGCATTAGGCTGGTAAGCAGAGGTATTATTCCCGGCGAGTATTTTGTTTCTCCCTGCAGTATTTTTTTTTTTTCCATTTTTTTTTTCATAGCAGTATTTTTTTTTCCACTGCAGTATTTTCTCCCTACAGTATTTTTTCCCTGCAGTATTTCCCCTACAGTATTTTCCTTCTCCCTGCAGTATTCATTGCAGTATTTTTTCCATAACTGTATTTTTTCCCTGCAGTATTTCCCCCCCCCCCCCCCCCCTACAGTAATTTCCTTCTCCCTGCAGTATTCGTTGCAGTATTTTTTTCCATAGCAGTATTCTCCCCCCCCCCCCCCGACCCAGTATTTTCCTTCTCCCTGTAGTATTCACTGCAGTATTTTTCCATAGCAGTATTTTCCTCCAACTGCAGTATTTTCTCCCTGCAGTATTTTCCCCCTGCAGTATTCACTGCATTGTTTTTTCCCCATAGCAGTATTTTTCCGCCACTGCCGTATTTTCTCCCTACAGTATTTTCCCCTGCACTATTTTCTTTCTGTGCAGTATTTTTCCACTGCAGTATTTTCTCCCTACAGTATTTTCTCCCTGCAGTATTCCCTGCAGTATTTTTTCCATAGCAATAAAAATTAAAAATTAAAAAAGATTTTTTCCCCCACTGCTATATTTCTTTCCCACTGCAGTATTTTTCTTTTCCACTGCAGTATTTTCTCCCTACAGTATTTTTTCCTCTGCAGTATTTTCTCCCTACAGTATTTTTTCCTCTGCAGTATTTTCTCCTACAGTATTTTTCCTCTGCAGTATTTTCTCCCTACAGTATTTTTTCCACTGCAGTATTTTTTCCCTACAGTATTCCCCCCCCCCCCCCTCCCTGCAGTAGTAGTCCCCCCTTACGTACTTGGCCGGAAGCGGCTTGTCGTTGATGACGTGCAGAGTCTTGCCGATGGCGGAGTCCGGGTGCTGGACCAGCTTGACGATGACCTGAGCAGCGAAGTCGACGGGCGTCATCTCCACGTCCCAGTCAGTGTCCGGCGCGGTGCCGTACTTGGCGCAAGCGGCCAGCAGCAGCAGCGTGAAGTCCTGCGGTTCCAGGCAGCGTTCATCCTGTCGCCTCCAGGTTGCCTGCGTGCCCAACGACATCGGCACAGCATGTCAGTAAGTTGGTGTTTTACTCCCAGTCGACCGGTACTAGTCGCCATGTGGTGGTGGTGGTGGTGGTGGTGGTGGTGTGGTTGTGTGTGTGTGGTGGTGGTGGTGGTGGTGTGTGTGTGTGAGTGTGTGTGTGTGTGTGTGTGTGTATGTATGTGTGTGTGTGTGTGTGTGTGTGTGTGTGTGTGTGTGTGTGTGTGTGTGTGTGTGTGTGTGTGTGTGTGAGAGAGAGAGAGAGAGAGAGAGAGTGTGTGTGTGTGTGTGTGTGTGTGAGAGAGAGAGAGAGAGAGAGAGAGAGAGAGAGAGAGAGAGAGAGAGAGAGAGAGAGAGAGAGAGAGAGAGAGAGAGAGAGAGAGAGAGAGAGAGAGAGAGAGGCAGTGTGTGTGTGAGAGGCAGTGTGTGTGAGAGGCAGTGTGTGTGTGTGTGTGTGTGTGTGTGTGTGTGTGTGTGTGTGTGTGTGTGTGTGTGTGTGTGTGTGTGTACGCGTGCGTGCGTGCGTGTATGCAGGTAGCCCCCTCTGTCAGATCTCTGTACACCTTCCCCTCTTGGACTACACTACCTGCAGGTCTAAAGCTGACACTCACACCAGCCGGCTGACGGTGACGGGTAGCCCCCTCTGTCAGATCTCTGTACACCTTCCCCTCTTGGACTACACTACCTGCAGGTCTAAGCTGACACTCACCCAGCCGGTAGATGGTGACGGTAGACCTCTCTGCCCTGCCCTGGTGACCAGCTGCTCCGCCACCCACTTGGACTGCGAGTAGCCGTCGGTCAGCAGCCTCCACTGCTCGCTGATGTCCGCGTCCTCCGTGCAGCCCTTCTGGCCGTGAGGGAACACCCCGTTGGTGCTGCGGGCAGAGGTGGTAAGTAAGTAAGTAAGTAAGTGCATTGGTGTTTTACGCCCAGTCAGCCAGTGCGGTTATGTATATCAGGGCGATGGGCAGGGGTGGACAGAGGTACAGTGAGGTCACCAGCGGCCAAGCTGGACCAAGCGGATATTTTCGGGCGTAACGATGTTAATGAAACGTTCGATAGGTTTTGCAAGAGATGGTGCAGTACGTGTTTGTCAACTATTATGTAGCTGAGTTGAACTTTGCTCTCCCTCCTTCACCCCCCCCCCCCCCACCCGCTTCTCTCTCTCTCTCTCTCTCAAAATGTCTAGAACTGTTAAACCAGATGCTACAAATATATAATGCTGAATCTAATTAAGAACAAATTCCATCAAAACATCCATCTGAAAGACACTTGTTTTTCGTCTTAAAACACTCATTAAAAAGACAAACTTTTGAAAAAGATTTCCACGCAGCTCCTGAGCTCTGCGTAAAGCTGTCAAAGTTCAGTGTTGCTTTATGTCCACTGAGACCATAAGGACTATTAGAAGCCGCCCAGGACGGCCACCTCGACTTTCACACAGCTCTCAAGCTCTGCATAACGCTGTCAAAGTTCAGTGTGTGTGTGTGCTTTATGTCCACAGAGACCGTAAGGACTATTACGGATCGGGAACCCAGGACGACCACCTCGACTTTCTCACAGCTCCTGAGCTCTGCGTCAAGCTGTCAAAGTTCAGTGTTGCTTTACGTCCACAGAGACCGTAAGGACTATTTGGGACGACCACCTCGACTTTCACACAGCTGAAGAGCTCTGAGTAAAGCTGTTCAAGTTCAATAGTGCTTTACGTTCATGGAGACCATAAGGACTGTTAGGGACGGGGAGCCCAGACGGCCACCTCGACTTTCACACAGCTCCTGAGCTCTGACGTAAAGCTGCTTGCCGATCGACTCACCTGATGTAGTGGATGGGTTTGACTTTGCCGGTGGAGGCAAACAGAATGACGTTTGCTGTTCCAAGGACGTTAGGCCCGTGTAGCGCCTGGAAAACACACACAGACAAAATGACAGCTGCTTACACAGACCTTTAGCATGTTTTTCCTAATCAAATGAATGAATGAAGATGTATTGGGCGATTCAGGCGGGGTTGTTAACTCCCTTGACTTTTGCCCGGCATCGCTTAATTCCCTTGGCCGCTTTTACTTCCGTGCGTACTTTCTTCACAATGGAAGGCGGTGACAGTGAATTTGCGAATTTTACACTGCCAACGTTAAAGGCATTTTTCGAGGCACGTAGTTATAATGTGCGTAGTCATAATGTGTCTGGAAATAAGCAATAACTTGTTGCTCGTGCTTTAGGATGCCCCAAAACGCATTTTTTTCTACGAACTCGCGATCTTCTGATCATCCCCAAAACGACGCAAAGACACTTTTTGTTCAACCTCCATCCCCTTTCCACGGTAATTTTTGCAACTGCAACAGTATTGGCATTTGTACTGCTTCGCAATTCTAATTTCAACTTCCACTGTTATACACAGCGTGAAGCAACGCCTACTTGGAAATCGGCCCGGAAGTGCGCTGCGACCTCTCGCGACTTCTTTCGCGAAAGATTACAAAGCGCATTCACTCTAGCAAATCGGCCTTCACAAATTCAAACAAATCTTCTTTGGCATTACAGGATGGTGCCCGTGTACTCACGCTGTATGGGTAGGCCAGGTTGACGTTGGCGGCAGCGTGTACGATGAAGTCGGGTGTCGGTGCTGAGGTAGGTGTAGTCGTCGTCACTCATCCCCAGCTTCATCAGGGCCACGTTACTGTGAAGCCACAAAAAGTCTCTTCGTCGCTTCATCCGCTTAAATATTAACACAGCAGCTGGACCTTACAGCTTCTAGTACGCACCAAAGACGCCGTCAATTCTGATTGGACGGCCAGTGGTTTTCGAGCAAAGACTTAGAGCAAATACCGCGTATCTACAACACATACACTGTCACACACACAAAACGCACGCACGCACGCACGCACGCACACACGCAAGCACGCACGCACACACACACACACACACACACACACACACACACACACACACACACACACACACACACACACACACACACACACCACACGACGACGACAACGACGACGACGACATGAATTCAGCTGACTAAAATCGACCATACAGGCCCACCTTTCATGGCGATCATTCTTTCGTGGAAGAGGTTTTCCAGAGTGATCTGCACACACACACACACACACACACACACACACACACACACACACACACACACACACACACACACACACACACACACACACACAAACCGATCTGAATTCAGTGACTACAATCGACAATACAGGCCCACCTTTCATGGCGATAACTCTTTTGTGGAAGAGGTTTTCCAGAGTGGTCTGCTCCTCCGTGGCCCGGGTGGTGTTCTTGGGCAGTATGTCGTACCGACGGAGCGTGTCCTTGACCCTGTCCATCGGCTCCGTGTTGGGCAGCTCTCTCACCAGGCAGTACACCAGTAGCTGTCAGACACAGACCATCACTTTTATCAGACTCGGCCCATTACTTTCATCCAACAGCTGTCAGACACAGCCCATCACTTTCACCAAACAGCTGTCAGACACAGCCCATCACTTTCACCCAACAGCTGTCAGACACAGCCCATCACTTTCACCAAACAGCTGTCAGACACAGCCCATCACTTTCACCCAACAGCTGTCAGACACAGCCCATCACTTTCACCAAACAGCTGTCAGACACAGACCATCACCTTCATGCAAAAGCTGCCCGACACAGCCCATTACCTTTGTACAGCTGTGAGATAGAGTCCGTCATTTTCTTGCAGCAGCTGTCAGACACAGCCATCGCGCACACCCACCCACCCACACGCACGCACGCACACACACACACACACACACACACACACACACACACACACACACACACACACACACACACACACACACACACACACACACACACACACACACACACACACAGAGTCAGTAAGTGTCTCAGCATGTTTCTGATTTTTTTAACCTTCCCGTCCTCGACAGAATGCAGACCCGGCGTACGGGAGGAGCCATAAGCGCTGAGGTGACACGCACCTTCGAGTTGAGCAGCATCTCCTTGAGGAGGAAGGCGCCCAGGAACCCAGTAGCCCCGGTGAGGAGAACCCTTCCCTTCCTGAAGTGGTGCTTGTGCAGAAACGTTCTCCAGAACGCCCTCAGCTGAATGTCCAGGCTTCAAACACAAAGGACAAGCACAGTCATAATCCATAGTGTTTTAGTTTTAGTTTTTTTTTAGTGCTTCGTTAATCCCTTCCGGGAAATTCCGGTCGCCTTATACCTGGCTAAGTCTACAGCAGGTTGAGAGAGAGAGAGAGAGAGAGAGAGAGAGAGAGAGAGAGAGAGAGAGAGAGAGAGAGAGAGAGAGAGAGAGAGAGAGAGAGAGAGAGAGAGAGAGACAGAGACAGAGACAGAGAGACAGAGAGACAGAGAGAGACAGAGACAGAGACAGAGACAGACAGAGACAGACAGACAGACAGACAGAGACAGACAGAGACAGACAGACAGACAGACACAGAGACAGACACAGAGACACAGAGAGAGTCAATGGGAGAGAAGGAGTGAGAGTGAGAGAGAGACAGAGAGCGACAGAGAGAGACAGACAGAGAGACCGACAAAAGCAGACAGCAAGACAGACAGAGACCGACAGACAGAATAAGTGGTAGGCGGTGGCGAGAAAGAAAACACAGACAGAAATCGTATTATTATAGACTCACTCTAAGACAGCCTGGTCGTGTTTGTCCACCTCAGCAGCCAGATCCAGGTCGTGTCCCTCCGGAACGACGTCTGCTTTGGCCTTGCCGTTGTTCTGGGCCGCCTCGATGTAGTGGCTGAGCAGCGACACGGTGGGGTAGACGAACAGCTCCCGCACAGGCATGCTGACCCCGAACGTCTCTTTCACACGACGCTGAAGCTCGGTGGCCAGCAGAGAGTGTCTGCAAAGACGAAGAACGTTTAACGCTTATAGTAAGTATAGCCCCAAGTGAGGAGAATTAACCCTCCCATTTTTGAAGCGGTGCTTGTGCAGAAGACGTTCTCCAGAACTCTCTCTGCTGAATGACCAGGCTTCAAACATTAAAGGACAAGCACAATCGTAATCCATAATTGTTGTTTTGTTGTTGTTTTTTAACGCGTTATTAATCCCTTCTGGGAAATTCGGGTCGCCTTATACCTGGCTAAGGCTACAGCAGGTTGAGAGGGAGAGAGAGAGAGAGAGAGAGAGAGAGAGAGAGAGAGAGAGAGAGAGAGAGAGAGAGAGAGAGAGAGAGAGAGAGAGAGAGAGAGAGCGTTGCCTACAGATCGAAACACATAAAGGTTAAAAAGAACGCTATTTATTATTAAAAATCTGAAACAGCACGAGACCCAGAGCGCTCGTGCAGAATCAACACACAAGGGAATGAATTAGCGCTCAAAATACGTAACACAAGTACAACAACAAAGACCTGAGTCGGCTACGGTAACTCTCACGTGGCATGCGTGTAAATACAAGGTACATTAACTCCACCAGAGGTACATCCTAAGCTGTTTATTACTGACAAAACACAGCATGCGAATTTTCGGGATTAGCCCCTTTTTCAAGCCACAAAATAATTACACTTAAACGGTGAAAAAATAATGAGGTGCACGATACTTATCTGCTTACTCCGAAGATTCGCATGTTGTTTCGTCATAATAAATAAATTTAAAATAAAAAAACAACAACAACACCTTTTACGTGTTTGGATCTTGTTTTAGAATGCTAACAGTCATTCTTGTTTCAGATGTTTGCCAACAGAGCCACGACCGGTGGTGCGAAACCGTCAGCTCAAACGTTTGGACACGGCACAATATACAGTAAAATAGTAACATCCTTTTGGAGTGTCCAGATTTAACGCTTACAATCAAAACAATTAGTCACCGACAACTGATCCGTTTACCACGAGAGGTGGTGCAAAACCGTCAGTTCAAACACTTCGAGACGGTACAATCTATACAGTATAATAGTGAGACCCTTTTAAATTCTAGTGTTCAAATTTTCTCGGCAGCTGGGCAGGGAAACAAAAGGTATGCGAAGTTTTCACTACTACTAGTACTAGGGAAATACAGCTATGCGCTCGGCCAGCAATCCAGCTGACGTGTTCCTCCCTACTTCCGGCAGATTTTACACGCCAGTCCATTGCGCATGCGCGAAAATCTCAGTGGAAAGGGGACTATTGTGTTGGGGCGTGGATGGATGACAGCGGAATGACTAAATCAGTCATGTATGCATGAACTGTCTGTTGTTTCTTCAACATATCCAGGCCCGGTCTTTGTTTGTCTGGCCGTTTTACCGTGGCCCCTTTTTGATGTTGTATTCTGCCCTAAACAACGCATTTTATGATTTGTTTTCCTTGGCCCTTTGTTGCTGTATTCTGTCCTTGAAAACAAGCAAAAAACAACAAAACAAAACAACAACAACAACAACAAAAAAACGCATTTCCGCTTTGTTTTCCACGGCTCCCTTTTTGTTGTTGTATTTTGTCTTAAAAACAAACAAACAACATTTTCCGCTTTGTTGTCCATGGCCCTTTGTTGTTGTATTCTGTCATAAAAAACGCATTTTCCATTTTGTTTTCCATGGCCCTTTGCTGTATTCTGTCCTAAAAAACAACAACACACGCATTTTCGCTTTGTTTTCAATTGTGTGTTGTTGTTTTCCCCCAACCTTTCATGCCACAAAGCCAACACTTCCGGAGAAAAAACTCTAGTCAGCTGCTGTGGAATCTATGGAACGATTTTTTATATATATATATTTTTGTCAGCACGATATGAAAGGTATAAACATCCGCAGAGTGATCGATGCAAACGGAAAGGCTTTCGCACACCCAGCTGTTGATTCCACCGCATTGTACTGAAATCCATGACGCAGATGCAGGAGACAGACAGTTCCATCAAAAACCACACACACACACACACACACACACACACACACACACACACACACACACACACACACAATATATATATATACATTTTTTTTTTTAAAGTAGGTTAATGACGGGTGGAACAAGTAGGCAGCAGGAAATGGGAAGGGGAACTGTTGGAGTTTATATCAATTAAAGAATTTGTTTTTATGTATTCTGATAAAATGCGTTTCGCCCTGATATAACCGTATCAGTTTAGCGCTTAACACAGTCTCAATAATGGCAAATACAATGGAAATGGATATTTTTTTTAACGCTCAGTCAATCATGACGGTTATATCGGGGCGAAAAACATTTTGTCATAACAAAATAAACGCTAACAATATGGTTTTATATCAAGGCGAAACCCATTACCTTTTCACCAGAACACAAGGATAGGCAAATCGAAGTGAAAGGATAGGCAAATCGAGGTGAAAGGATAGGTAAATCGTTCCAAGTGAAGGGATAGGCAAATCCAAGGATAGGCAAATCTGTCCACGTTAGAAGACAGGCAAATCGTTCCGAATGAAAGGACAGGCAAATCGTTCCGAATGAAAGGATAGGCAAATCGTTCCGAATGAAAGGACAGGCAAATCGTTCCAAGTGAAAAGATAGGCAAATCGGTCCAAGAGAAAGGATAGGCAAATCTGTCCATATGAAAGAATATGAAAATCGTTCCAAGTGAAAGGATAGGCACATTTTTCCAAGTGAAAGGATAGGGAAATTGGTCCAAATAAAAGGACAGGCAAATCTGTCCATATGAAAGGATAGGCAAATCGGTCCAAGTGAAAGGATAGGCAAATCGTTCCAAGTGAAAGGATAGGCAAATCGGTCCAAGTGAAAGAATAGGCAAATCGGTCCAAATGAAAAGATAGGCAATTTGTTCCAAATGAAAAGATAGGCAAATCAGCCGAAATGAAAGGACAGGCAAGTCACGGGAACGATTTTCTACGGGTTCCATTGAAAGTAAAGGCAAATCGTTTTTTATTGGTTCAAATAAAAAGAGAGGCAGCATCAAGGAGACAGGTTAGACAGATTTTGGAGGTATCTCTGTCTGTCTATCACTTTTGCTTGTCTTTTACTCATCAGTCGCTTAGCAATGACTAGCTGGTAGACAGGTTTGACTGATCCTAAACTACAATCCTTGTAAAACAAACTTTTCGATCTCTCTCCCTCTGTGCTCCATATGTAAATTTTTCCAATCATTCATTCAAGTTTCATATGTGTCTATAAATGATGCCTTGTAATTTTTTACTTATCAGTTGCTTAACAAGGATTAGTTGTCAGACAGGTCTGAACCTAAACTACAATCCTTGTAAAAAAACGAAAGAAAAAGAAAAAGAAAAACGAAAAAAAGAAAGAAGAAAAAACCCTAGGAGTTCTCTCTGTGTGTCTGTCTCTCTCTGCCTCTGTCTCTCCACGAACGAAATTTAATTCCCACGTTTCCGCACATTTGTAGGAACTCTGTAAAACTGCATTAATCAACTGCTTCTTCCTGCTTATAATAATTATCTGTTTGTAGTAGGGTCGTGCTTATTTGTATTGGTAGCACATCAAGGACTGTCTGTTAAATAGGTCCAAATGGACAGTAGAGCCGTGCTTATTAACTGTGTTGGTAGCACAGCAAGGACTGTTAGATCCAAATGGACAGTAGAGCCGTGCTTATTAACTGTGTTGGTAGCACAGCAAGGACTGTTAGATCCAAATGGACAGTAGAGCCGTGCTTATTAACTGTGTTGGTAGCACAGCAAGGACTGTTAGATCCAAATGGACAGTAGAGCCGTGCTTATTAACTGTGTTGGTAGCACAGCAAGGACTGTCTGTTAAACAGGTCCAAATGGACAGTAGAGCCGTGCTTATTAACTGTGTTGGTAGCACAGCAAGGACTGTTAGATCCAAATGGACAGTAGAGCCGTGCTTATTAACTGTGTTGGTAGCACAGCAAGGACTGTCTGTTAAACAGGTCCAAATGGACAGTAGAGCCGTGCTTATTAACTGTGTTGGTAGCACAGCAAGGACTGTCTGTTAAACAGGTCCAAATGGACAGTAGAGCCGTGCTTATTAACTGTGTTGGTAGCACAGCAAGGACTGTTAGATCCAAATGGACAGTAGAGCCGTGCTTATTAACTGTGTTGGTAGCACAGCAAGGACTGTCTGTTAAACAGGTCCAAATGGACAGTAGAGCCGTGCTTATTAACTGTGTTGGTAGCACAGCAAGGACTGTTAGATCCAAATGGACAGTAGAGCCGTGCTTATTAACTGTGTTGGTAGCACAGCAAGGACTGTTAGATCCAAATGGACAGTAGAGCCGTGCTTATTAACTGTGTTGGTAGCACAGCAAGGACTGTTAGATCCAAATGGACAGTAGAGCCGTGCTTATTAACTGTGTTGGTAGCATAGCAAGGACTGTTAGATCCAAATGGATAGTAGAGCCGTGCTTATTAACTGTGTTGGTAGCACAGATGTCTGTTAGATAGGCCCAAATGGAACTAACGCTGCTATCCTTGAGTACTGAAGTTTTCGAAATCGAGTTCTCTCTCTCCCTCCCTCCCCCCCCCCTCTTCCCCACCCCCGTCTCTCTCTCCGTCCTGGTGTGACCCCGTGCGTTTGGAATCAGTCCGGTGTCGAGCGTCCGTTTTCTCTGATGACGAAAGCAAAGTGTGCAGGATCATTAGGAGCTTAATGTCAAACCGATGTCACCCAGACACCCGACCAGACACGCGACCTCAGAGAGGGGGTGGGCAAAGGTCGATGTTGAAGAGCAAGTGTTCCACGAAGCAGGCTATTAGAGCCACGAGCTAGGGCCGACTGAAATGTGTCATGGACAGTTTACGATTTAGGGCTAAGTTTTCTCTTTCCTCCTTTGGAATTTAGTGGTAGTAGTAGTAGTAGTAGTAGTAGTAGTAGTAGTAGTAGTAGTATGCCTTTGTCTCTCTCCCTCCCTCCCTTCCTCTCTCTCTCCCTCCCTCTCTTTCTTTAAATAGCTTTCACCACAAAATCACAGTCACAGACAGACCTGCCTGATATATATAGAGAGAAAATCATTTTTAATTGAAGCTAAAAGTTTTTAAAAAAGTAATGAAAAGGAGGAGGGCTCCTTTTCATTAGTTGTTTTACTTTTAGCTTCAATTAAAAATGATTTTCTCTCTCTATTAAATTACATATATAGCTTGAACTCTTGTTACCAAGCCCACTGAGACAGGGTAAAAGGTTTGCGTATGCAGCCGGATGTCTGTTCCTGTTTCTGAGCGGTCAAGTGCAGTGTCTCCTTCCGTTCAGTCAGCTGCCTTTCGACTGCCGAGTACTGTCACAGCAAGGGAATTGTTGTACCAAGCTTTTGAAAATAAACGTTCTGTGTTACATAAACCACCTTGAAGGGCCTGTTGTATCAAGCTTTTGAAAATAAACGTTCTGTGTTACATAAACCTCCTTGAAGGGCCTGTTGTACCAAGCTTTTGAAAATAAACGTTCAGTGTTACATAAACCACCTTGAAGTGCCTGTTGTACCAAGCTTTTGAAGGTAAATATTCAGTGTTACAAAACACCTTGAATGGCCTGTTGTGCCAAGCTTTTCAAGGTAAATATTCAGTGTTACAAATCACCTTGAAGGGCCTGTTGTACCAAGCCTTTCAAAATAAACATTTAGTGTTTCACAAACCACCTTGAAGGGCCTGTTGTTCCCAAGCTGTTCAAAGTAAACATTCAGCGTTGCACAAGGTAAATAGGTAAGTGGGTTTTAACGTCCCATCAACCTCATATGTGACATCAGGGCGGGGGGAAAAAAGAAAGAAAAAAAAAGAAGAAAAAAGAAAGAAAGAAAAAAAGAAGAAGAAAAAAAAGAAGAAGAAAAAGAAAAGAAAAGAAAAAAAAAGAAAAGAAAAAAAAAAAGAAGAAAAGAAAAAGAAGAAAAAAATCACGACCTTGATGGGGCTAGCTATTATGCTGGGCGTTCCAGAGCGAAATGTCATTAGGATAACGACGTTGGCGGGTCAGGCGTTTGAAGACAAATATCACAATTATTGAGACGACCACGGAATCAATCCGACGCCGGGGTCTTTTTCGTTCTGCGAAGGTCAAACCCCGGAATTTAATAACGTGCAGTCTAGACGACATATAGCGTCAGCTAAGTGTGTTGATTCAGCAACCTCTGGGAGAGAGAGAGAGAGAGAGAGAGAGAGAGAGAGAGAGAGAGAGAGAGAGAGAGAGAGAGAGAGAGAGAGAGAGAGACAGACAGACAGACAGACAGACAGACAGACAGACAGACAGACAGACAGACAGAGACAGAGAGACAGAGAGAGACAGAGAGAGACAGAGACAGAGAGACACACAGAGTGAGACAGAGAGACAGGGAGAGACAGAGACAGACAGACAGACAGACAGACAGAGAGAGAGAGAGAGAGAGAGAGAGAGAGAGAGAGAGAGAGAGAGAGAGAGAGAGAGAGAGAACTCGAACTCGAAAACTTTAATACTCAAGGATAGTAGCGTTGGGTCCATTTGGACCTATTTAACAGCCAGTTCTTGCTCTACTACAAACACAAATAAACACGACAATACCACAAACAAATATTATAAGTACGATTAAGCAATTGATTAATGCAGTTTCACAGTTT
The DNA here is from genome assembly GCA_963584105.1 of Alviniconcha strummeri. Lineage (NCBI taxonomy): Eukaryota > Metazoa > Mollusca > Gastropoda > Provannidae > Alviniconcha > Alviniconcha strummeri. Next base: position 18,329,642 of record OY757549.1, read on the forward strand.
CTACAAATGTGCAGATACATCAGAATTAAATTTCTTTCATGGGCATACATGTATATAAAACTCACATTTTTAGGCAAACGTGTGATTCAAACAAATCCGTCCAAATTTGACGAAAGGTTATTCTCAGACATATATTTGTGCAGATTACGTTTGAAGCAACGAACAGAAAGTGGTTTTTAAGAGAGAGAGAGAGAGAGAGAGAGAGAGAGAGAGAGAGAGAGAGAGAGAGAGAGAGAGAGAGAGAGAGAGAGAGAGAGAGAGAGAGAGAGAACTCGAATCCGAAAACTTTATTTTACAAGGACTGTAGTTTAGGTTCAGTCAAAAACCTAACAGCTAGTCCTTGCTAAGCTACTGATGAGTAGATATCAAATTACAGGCATTATGTATATACATATAGGCACGAACGAGTGAGTAAAACGTTATACATGAGAATCTCCACACAAAACATAGCGTGTTCACGGCGCCAGATGAACACATGCCACATATCATTCAGTTACATATTATGAGCATACAACCAGCAAATAAAGCGGCAGAACATCTGATCAGTTCATATGACTAGCATCTGAAAAGAAAACAGAAGCAGTCGATGAAAGAGAGAGAGAGAGGGTAGGAGGGCGGGGGGTGGGGCTGGGGAGGGGAGAGGTATGCCAAAGACCAGTGCCAACCTTTCAAACTAACTGCAAACAAGCAACACCACCCAATGTTGAAGAAGCTGTCGTGGATGTCCACCTCCAGTAAGTGGAGCACCTCAGCACGGACAGGAGCACTACCAAATCTCAGTAAATCACAGTCACAGGCCTCCTGTCCGTAACGTTTGTGTATATTAGAGCAACCAGTAACTCACTCTTCAGTGTCGAAGAAACTCTCATGGATGTCCACCCCAATTATGAGCACTACCAAGTCACAGTAAATCACAGTCCCTCCTGTCTGTAAGTTAGTGTATGATACTTGATAGAACAGTGGACATCCACGACAGCTTCTTCGACATGGGAGGGTGAGTAACTCGAGCACTACAAAGTCACAGTAAATCACAGTCACAGACAGACCTGTCTGTAATGTTTGTGTATGATATTTGATGGAGCAGCCAGCCACTCACCCTCCCATGTCGAAGATGCTCTCGTGAATGTCCACTACCAAATAAACAGTAAATCACAGACACAGACCTGTTTCTAAGTGAGTGTACGATACTTGACAGAACAGCCAGCCACTCACCCTCCCATGTCGAAGAAGCTCTCGTGAATGTCCACTGCCAAAAACCCAGTAAATCACACACACAGACCTGTTTCTAAGTGAATGTACGATACTTGACAGAACAGCCAGCCACTCACCCTCCCATGTCGAAGAAGCTCTCGTGGATGTCCACTTCCTGCACGTGCAGCACCTCAGCCCAGATGTGGGCCAGCTGCACCTCCAGGGCCGTCGTCGGTCTGCCCTCCGCGTCCACCTCCTCCGTCTGACCGCGGTCAAAGGGCGGCAGGGCCTTCTTGTCCAGTTTGCCAGTCGTCGACACCACTGGGATACTGAACACGGCAGATCGATCGATTGACTGACTGATTCATTGACTGATTGATTGGTTGATTGATTAAACTGTATTTCTCAGCGGTGTAGACATTAGCATGAATACTGAACAGGGCAGACTGACTGACTGATTGATTGATTGATTGATTGATTAAACTGTATTTCTCAACGGTGTAGACATTAGCAGGAATACTGAACACGGCAGATTGATTGATTAAGTGATTAAACTGTATTTCTCAACGGTATAGACATTAGTAGGAATCAGCGGTGTAGGTTAGCAGGAATACTGAACATGGCAGATTGATTGATTAAACTGTATTTGAGTGATTGATTGATTGATTGATTAAACTGTATTTCTCCACGGTGTAGACATTAGCAGGAATACTGAACATGGCAGATTGATTGATTAAACTGTATTTGATTGATTGATTGATTGATTAAACTGTATTTCTCCACGGTGTAGACATTAGCAGGAGTAATGAACATGGTAGACTGATTGATTGATTAAACTGTATTTCTCAACGGTTTAGACAGCAGGAATACTGAACATGGCAGATTGATCGATCGATTGATTGATTGATTAAACTGTATTTCTCAGCGGTGTAGACATTAGCGCACGCACGCACACACACACACACACACACACACACACACACACACACACACACACACACACACACACACACACACAGAGCAGGTAGCAGGTGTTTGTCGAGGAGGAAAACTCGTAGGTATTTGTCGAGGAAGAAACCTGAGGACAAAACCTGGCAGGCACCTGTCGAGGGAAGACACCTAGCAGGTACCTGTCGAGGGAAGTCACCTAGCAGGTACCTGTCGAGGGAAGACACCTAGCAGGTACCTGTCGAGGGAAGTCACCTAGCAGGTACCTGTCGAGGGAAGTCACCTAGCAGGTACCTGTCGAGGGAAGTCACCTAGCACTTACCTGCCTGTCGAGGGAAGACACCAAGCAGGTACCTGTCGGGGGAAGACACCTAGCAGGTACCTGTCGAGGGAAGACACCTAGCAGGTACCTGCCTGTGGAGGGAAGACACCAAGCAGGTACCTGTCGAGGGAAGACACCTAGCAGGTACCTCTCGAGGGAAGACACCTAGCAGGTACCTGCCTGTCGAGGGAAGACACCAAGCAGGTACCTGTCGAGGGAAGACACCTATCAGGTACCTCTCGAGGGAAGACACCTAGCTTAGAGGACGACACCTAGCGTGTACCTGTCGAGGGAAAACACTAAGCAGGTACCTGTCAAGGAAGACAACCACCAGTCTAGGAAGACACCCACCTGTCAAGGAAGACACTCACCTGTCGAGGAAGACGAAGTAGGAGGGAATCATGTAGAAGGGCAGGCGTCTCTTGAGCTCCCCGCGGATCTCCTTCTTGCTGGTCTGTCCCTCCTTCACGATGTAGGCCACCAGGAACTTGTCCTCGCCCTCCTCCCCGCACACGATCACCACGGCGGCTGACACCATCGGCAGCAGCAGCAGCGCCGACTCCACCGCCTGGGTGGGCAGAGGGAGGGGTGCAGTGTGTGCAAAACCGGAATTATTCAGTGTGTGTGTGTGTGTGTGTGTGTGTGTGTGTGTGTGTGTGTGTGTGTGTGTGTGTGTGTGTAAGAGGGGGAGAGAGAGAGAGACAGAGACAGAGACAGAGAGAGAGACAGAGAGAGAGAGAGAGAGACAGAGACAGAGACACAGAGAGAGAAAGAGACAGAGAGAGAAAGAGGCAGAGAGACAGAGATAGAGATAGAGAGACAGAGACAGAGAGAGACAGAGAACGAGTACGCGTATTTGATATGTGTGTGTGTGTGTGTGTGTGTGTGTGTGTGTGTGTGTGTGTGTGTGTGTGTGTGTGTGTGTATGTGTGTGTGTGTGTGTGTGTGTGTGTGTGTGTGTGTGTGAGAGAGAGAGAGAGAGAGAGAGAGAGAGAGAGAGAGAGAGAGAGGGGGAGACAGAAACAGAGACAGAGACAGAGACAGAGAGACAGAGAGAGACAGAGGGAGAGAGGGAGAGAGAGAAAGTCAGAGACAGAGAGACAGAGACACACAGAGAGAGACAGACAGATACACACACAAAGAGAGAGAGAGAGAGAGAGAGAGAGAGAGAGAGAGAGAGAGAGAGAGAGAGAGAGAGAGAGAGAGAGAGAGAGAGAGAGACAGACAGACAGACAGACAGACAGACAGACAGACAGACAGACAGACAGACAGAGACAGAGACAGACAGACAGAGAGAGACACAGAGAGAAGAGAGACACAGAGAGAGACACAGACAGACAGACAGAGACAGATATAGACAGAGACAGAGAGATAACTGAAAGCAGCATGGGCACTCAAACCTTTCGTAACAACCAAAGAAAGAAAAAGAAAGGCGATGTTTCTCTTCTCTCAGTTAAAAGGTGTTCAAACATCACATGCTGGAGAAATAGGTCTTTTGCAACTGAGTCCACAACTTACGAAGCGCTGAATCAAATCAGTGCCTACACTCTTCCGAGAAATGTTTATTCCGAAAGACCCAACAGCAACACTGAAAGACGACGGGTCTAGAAACTATCATCTCCGCAGACAAGGACATTTTGGACCCAGGGTTTGGGAACCGGCATTTGGCGTTGAAAACCTGCGTTGTCTTCTCCGTTCGTAAAGCACGCAGCACTTTGATATTCAGTGAACATGCTGGCGCCACTCATGAAGACAAGCGAAGGAAAAAGAGAGAGGAAAACTGCGCATTTCCTTCTATTGAAGGTCATACGAGGCACCTTTGGATTTTTGTCTGGTCTGAGAACACGTGGTCATGCATGCTTGCAAGGGATACTTGGAACTCATCCGAGCTTCATCTGATCTTCGGTGTCATCACTTTTGTGTGGACCTTTACGGAGATATTTGTGTCTGGACCTATGTGTGGACTGCATCAGATCAATGTGCACTTTACACAGGCCTACGTGTTGACTTGCTAGAAAATGATAGCATGAAGTGATAACAACAACAAAAACAAAACAAAGAAAAAACAACAAACAAAAAACTAAACAAATCAAAACAAAAAAGCTACAGCTGAAAAGATCCCTTTGTCGCCTAAAAAAGGGACCAACCCAAACTTTGCCCCGTTTGTAGTCTTTTCATCAAAACAAGAATAAAACAAACAACAGTTCCTCTGAACCTTCCGTGCGTTTACTCCGAACAGGCAGGAAGAAGGGCTCGAACAGAGAGGGAGAGGGCTCCGAACAGAGGGGAAGAGGGTTCTGAACAAAGAGGGAGAGGGTTCTGAACAGAGATGGAGACGGCTCCGAACAGAGGGAGGCGGTTCCGAACAAAGAGGGAGACGGCTCCGAACAGAGAGTGGGCTCCGAACAGGGAGGGAAGGAGAAGGCTCCGAACAGAGAGGGTGAGGGTTCAGAACAGAGAGGGAGACGCTTCCAGAGAGGGAGAGGACTCCTAACAGATAGAGAGACGCTTCCAAACAGAGAGGGAGAGGGCTCCTAACAGAGAGGGAGAGGGCTCACATCAGAGAGGGGGACGGCTCCGAACAGAGAGGGAGAGTATTCTGAACAGAAGGAGAAGGCTCCGAACAGAGAGGGAGAGTATTCTGAACAGAAGGAGAAGGCTCCGAACAGAGAGGGAGAGGGGTCCAGACAAAGAGGGAGAGTATTCTGAACAGAAGGAGAAGGCTCCGAACAGAGAGGGAGAGGGGTCCAGACAGAGAGGGAGAGTATTCTGAACAGAAGGAGAAGGCTCCGAACAGAGAGGGAGAGGGCTCCGAACAGAGAGGGAGAGTATCCTGAACAGAGGGAGAAGGCTCCGAACAGAGAGGGAGAGGGGTCCAGACAGAGAGGGAGAGTATCCTGAACAGAGGGAGAAGGCTCAGAACAGAGAGGGAGAGGGGTCCAGACAGAGAGGGAGAATTAAGGCTCAGAACAGAGCTAGAAGGACCGTCCGCCTACCTGAACCTCGATGGAGTATCCTCGGATCTTGACCATAGTGTCCACGCGGCCATGGATCTCCAGGGAACCGTCGGACAGCATGTAGCCGCAGTCTCCGGTTCGGTACAGCCTGTCACCGTAGGAAGCCGGCACCCCATCCGGTCTGGGCACGAAGCGCTTAGCCTGTTGCTCCGGCCTGTTGATGTAGCCCCGCGCCAAGGTCGGTCCCCCGACGTAAATCTGCACCACAGGCCAGCGTGGGTGTCAGGCTGATTCGCTACAATCATAGCGGAGTATCTCTCTCTCTCTCTCTCTCGTAGCTTAAAACATGTTTGCATGCATAATTAGATCTAGAACAGTCTTGTTTGGGCGAGGGCTGGATCCATTATCTATTACCCTCGTAAATGAAGAATTTTCTCTCCTCTTGTCTTTTTGTTGTTCTTGTTCTCTCTGTCTCTCTCTCTGTCTCTCTCTCTTAGCTTAAAAAAGTGTACATATATCATTAGATCTAGAATAGTCCCTTGTTTAGGCGAGGGCTGGATGTAAACAAATTATTTATATTTAAAAATAAATAAATAAAATGCATTCTTATCTATTACCGTCCTAAATAAAAAAAATAGATTAAAAAAATCCTTTCACTCTCTCTCTATGTGAATCCACCCGACCGGGCAGGCCTTGACAAAGCCTTCATGGGCAAAAATTTGGTTTAACAGTTTCAGAACCAGGACATGCTTGGACTGTCGTTGCTCTGTTGATCCCAGTTTTTCCTTCCTGTCAGCCCCCGATAGAAATTCAGTCAATGACATCACCAGTCAAAGTCTGAGTCACTGTTCATGATGATCGTGTCAGCCACAGTCATGATCAGTGAATCAGACTCTGACTTGCGATTTTAAGGTTGAGCTGCGTCACTACATAACATCTGACACCGCCAGCTGCCCGTGATTGAAGCAGGTAAACGTTGTACTGCGCAACTTGAAGTCGCTGCTGTTTGGGAAACTCACAGCGGAAGAAAATTGGTCTGTTTCAACAGTAAGCAAGTAACTTGGTTGTTTTACGCCCAGTCAACCAGTACGGTTAGATCAAGGCGACTGTTCCAAGAGATTCTGCGATACATTTGCGCCTTCTTGTGCGTTTAATTGTTAGACAGCGTTCCTCAGCTCTGAGGCATAGGAACATTGACACAACAAACAAACAATATGCTTTATCCCCGAAGTTCTCGCTAGAATCGACAAGTGTCAGTAATGACAATGGCGATAGCCTATGACTGGACGGGTGGTAAGTAAATGAGTATATAACTTCGTATTTTAAGCCCAGTCAACCATTACGGTTATATCAGGGCGATTGGAGGGGTATGGGGGAAAGCATAAAACAATAACAGTAGTAGCTGACAGCTCCAAACTGACCGATGAAGGTTACTGCAGATGAACTGCTTACCTCCCCAGAACATCCGACCGGAAGTGGCTTCCCGTCATCCCCCATGATGACGATGTGGACGCCCTGGAGGACCTTCCCCACGGGGCAGAACTTGCGTGCCATCAGCGTATCCTGCCAACAGCGGTGTGCGTACGTGTCTATCACTGGGTGACAACGACAAGAGAGCAGGAAGCGTACTTACGGAGCAGCGCCCAATCGTCTGCATGGAGTCAGTTGGGAAGTCCTGCGGCAGGAACACCTCATCGTACGCGTCGCACACGTCCATCTCTGGCGGCGGCGGGGCGTCTCTCCTTGGCAACACCATTAAGTTTTTTTTGCTGTCTGTTCGTTTCTCCGACTGTCCGAACCACCTGGGGGTTTTGCCCTTCCTCCTGGCGCTGAAAGGTGTGCTGCACTGGCTAAACCACGTGGATTTTCTCTTTCCTCCTAACACTGAAAGATGTGCTGCACTGGCTAAACCACGTGGATTCTCCCTTTCCTCCTAACACTGGAAGATCTCATGCACTCGCTAAACCAGGTGAATTTTTCCCTGCTATACTGAAGGATGTCCCGCACTCATTAAACCAAGTGGATGTTTTTCTCTGCTATACTGACGGATGTCCCGCACTCGCTAAACCAAGTGGATTTTTGCCTTGCTATACTGACGGATGTCCTGCGTTCGGTAAACCAAGAGGATTTTTTTCTTTTCTGATGCACTGAAGGATCTCGTGCACTACTTGCCAAACCACGCCGATATTTTGTCTGCTAACGCTGCAAGAAGTCTTACGCTTTCTAAAACACACGGATTTTATTTTCTGCCTCACCGAAAGATGTCCTGCCCTCGGCAAGTGAAGATTTTATACCCTTCTAAAGTGAAGATTTTATACCCTTCTAAAGTGAAGTTAGTTAGTTCTCGGGTTTTAACGTCCAAGTCAAACAGCACACACCAGGGCCGCCTCCCGACTCTAAACTGAAGGACCAGCACCCTTGCACTTGCGTGATGTGCGGGTTTGTCTCTTAGTGTGTGCGTATGTTTGAAACCTATGCCGAAATGAAACGCCTCCCAGGCACAGCCTACTAACACGACTGGTCAGCGATCGTCGTGGTCCTCATTTTGGGAACATTCTGCTCTATTTCCATTCCGGAAACGAAATTAAAGCCTATTTCTGGACACGCCACTTTGGGTACTGCACCCTCGTTTTAATCCGAATTAGCACACAAGAGCTATATTCATCACCGCGCGCGTAGAGCTAATTTTGAATTCATTGACAATAGTGAAGATCAAACGACTTCAGTACAGCCACCGAGGACGGGCAGGTAAGCTGGCGCTTCTGTGTGGTGACTGTGGTGGTGAAATACCAAAGTGTGGGAGGATGCGGCTGACGATCCTTTCATGGTGCCGTCGTATTGAGCGAGGAGCCAGTGATGCTCCGCTCGCAGTGCCAGTGAGTGCAGTGTGGGTGGCGTCAACTTACAGGTATAGGCCTGTTCAGTAGACACGTTACTATAGTACAGACACCCGGTACCTCTTGCCTAACGCTCACTCGATCTCTGTTTGTAGGCCTCTTGCTTGCTTGCTTGCTTGCTGTTCGCTCGCTCGCAGTGCCAGTGAGTGCAATGTGGGTGGCGTCAACTTACAGGTATAGGCCTGTTCAGTAGACACGTTACTATAGTACAGACACCCGGTACCTCTTGCCTAACGCTCACTCGATCTCTGTTTGTAGGCCTCTTCGCTTGCTTGCTTGCTTGCCGTTCGCTCGCTCGCAGTGCCAGTGAGTGCAGTGTGGGTGGCGTCAACTTATAGGTATAGGCCTGTTCAGTAGACACGTTACTATAGTACAGACACCCGGTACCTCTTGCCTAACGCTCACTCGATCTCTGTTTGTAGGCCTCTTCGCTTGCTTGCTTGCTTGCCGTTCGCTCGCTCGCAGTGCCAGTGAGTGCAATATGGGTGGCGTCAACTTACAGGTATAGGCCTGTTCAGTAGACACGTTACTATAGTACAGACACCCGGTACCTCTTGCCTAACGCTCACTCGATCTCTGTTTGTAGGCCTCTTCGCTTGCTTGCTTGCTTGCCGTTCGCTCGCTCGCAGTGCCAGTGAGTGCAATATGGGTGGCGTCAACTTACAGGTATAGGCCTGTTCAGTAGACACGTTACTATAGTACAGACACCCGGTACCTCTTGCCTAACGCTCACTCGATCTCTGTGGGCCTCTTCGCTTGCTTGCTTGCTGTTCGCCTGCTCGCAGTGCCAGTGAGTGCAATATGGGTGGCGTCAACTTATAGGTATAGGCCTATTCAGTAGACTCGTTACTACAGACACCCTCTTGCCTAACGCCCATTCGACCTCTGTTTGGGCCTCTTCGCTTGCTTGGTGTTTGCTTATCTCTTTCCTTTCCTTCGATCGATTGCTTATACTCGTTCTTTCTTTTTTTCTTTTTCTTTCTTCCGTTGTATGTTAGTTTGAGT
>OY757549.1:18339161-18356661 GCA_963584105.1 Alviniconcha strummeri
GATGCATGTTTCATGTACTGATTCTGATGTCCATTCTTGTTTTGAATTGTGAAGTGCTTTGAGCCAGTCAAGTTGGATTAGGCGCTATATAAGAATTACGTATTATTATTATACACTAGACTTTGAATGATCGAGCCACTTTGAACTGAATTAGGCAAAAAGTCTAACTAGAAGGACTTGAAGAAGAAACACAAGTCGTTCTACTCACCAAGGATGGTGGCACTGAGAAGGGAGCTGGGTGATCATGCTGTACAGCTGCTAGCAGCACTGGCGAGCTGTCGGTGCCAGAGGTTTACTCTGTGACGGGATTACCAAATGTCAAGTTATGAAAACTGCGCGCGAGCATGTGTGTGTGTGTGTGCGCGTGCGTGCGTCTGCGCGTGCGTGCGTGCGTCTGCGAGTTAGTGCGTGCGTGTGTGTGTGTGTGTGTGTGTGTGTGTGTGTGTGTGTGTGTGTGTGTGTGTGTGTGTGTGTGTGTGTGTGTGTGTGTGTGTGTGTGTGTGTGTGAATACCGGCGGAATGAATTTAGTTAAATTAAAAATATCAACTATTTCGATTCAGAATCAACACACAAGGGAATTAATCGGCGGCTCAAACGACGTCACACAAACACAACAACAAAGACCGGAGTCGCCTACGGTAACTCTCACCTGGCATGAATACAAGGTACATAAACTCCACCAGTGGTACATCCTCCATTTACATTTACAGAGGTACATTTAGATACAAACCACTGATATTATACCTGGGGTCTAAGGCCGTTAAACTGATTGAGCGACGGTACACTGAACTTAAAAGTGATCGAGCCACTTTGAACTGAATTAGGCAGAAGTCTAACTAGAAGGACTATAAGAAGAAACACAAGTCATTCTACTCACCAAGGATGGGTGGCACTGAGAAGGGATCTGGGTGACCATGCTGTACAGCTGCTGGCGCTGTGTGTGTGTGTGTGTGTGTGTGTGTGTGTGTGTGTGTGTGTGTGTGTGTGTGTGTGTGTGTGTGTGTGTGTGTATGTGTGTGTGCGCGCGCGCGCTTGTGAGCATGATAGGCGGAATGAATTAAGCCAAATAACTATTTGGATTTAGAATCAACACACAAGGGAAGTAATCGGCGGCTCAAAAGACGTCACTTAAACACAATAACAAAGCACTCTCACCTGACATGAATGTAAATACAAGGTACATAAACTCCACCAGTGGAGATGCACGGGGACTTGAAGAAACACCAGTCATTCTACTCACCAAGGATGGGTGTCACTGAGGAGGGAGTTGGGAGACCATGCGGTACAGCAGCTGGCCGCACTGGCGAGCTGTCGGTGCCAGAGGCTCACTGGGATGCCACAGAGTAGCCCCGTGACGGGATTTACCGCATGTCATCAACACTTTCGAGTTTGAGAAGTTGGAGTCGCCAGTCTTGTCAGTGCTAAGGGTGGCGCAGAAAAGAACGAAAATATTCAGGCGCGAAACTGAGGAAGTTAACCGTTCAAGTTGCGACAGTGAGCGGGGTGGGGCGGGGGGGGGGGGGGGGGGGGGGTTGCGGAGTTTCGTGGCCACACCGGAATAGAAGAGAATACGACCCCCACCCCCTCCACCCACCCACCCCCGGAAATAAATTCTTGACTTGGGTTATCATTAACTGCCATTACAGCAGCAATGAAGAAGTTAGTTAATGACGGTTACACGAACACAACGATAAAGACCGGCAGCGAGTCGTCCACGGTAACTCACCTGGTCCATGCGACGGAGTAAAATAATACTAAGGCCGGACACAATCTCCACCAGTGTGCACATCTTCGTTAACTTCCCGTTTTTTTTATCAGCTTATTCTGAACAGGCACTTTGTGTCTCAGTCTTTCCAAGGACCTACACAGCAAAGGCACACCAGTCTGATTGAGCTGGAATGGCTGCCTTGATTATAAAGTCTGACAGCCGTCAAGTAGTAACCCACAACTTTTTCATATTCAATTCTAAGCTGACAGATAGCTGATAGAGACTGGCTACCACTGCCAAAATGCTAAAGCTGAGTTTTTCAATCCTTTATAAGAAGACATAATACAGATATATACATTTATAAAAGATAGACTGTAGTGTTATGGTAATTTGTACTAAGACTATGTATGGATGTGTGCATATATAAATATTATGCGTTGTACAAGACTGCATGTATATATATAAATAAAATTAGTGTGCCATAAGATCCATAAGATTGCAATCCACAGGGCCTCTGTGCGTGCGTGCGTGCGTGCGTGCGTGCGTGCGTGCGTGCGTGTGTGTGTGTTTGTTGTCTTGTTCTGTTCTGTTTCATTGTGGGCTCTTTGTATAATGGGAGTAGAGATGGGGCATTAGTTCTTAATAACTTTATACCTTAAATGTATTTTCCTTCATTTTTTATATTACCCATGCAGATAACCATTTTTTTTCCTTCTGTGAAACTACCATACATAACCTTATTATGCAAGGAAATCTAGGTGCGAGTTAAAGGTATACTGTAAATGACGGATGCAGGTTGTTTTTAATAAAAATCGCCACACTGGTGTCCTTGGAATTTTAGAAAGAAACAAAAACAAAAACAAAACAAAACAAAAAACGATTGTCAAGGAACTGACTCAACATTCACACTTCTAGTGTTCAAATCAATCTGTTAATCTAAATAATCAAATGGAAACAAAAAGAAAACAAGTGAAACAAAGTGCCTATTGAAAAAAATCGTTGTTTTTTTGTTTGTTTTGTTTTTAATTCTTTTATTTTAATGAAGCCTTTAGTTGTTGTTTGTTTGTTTTTTGCTGTAACATTCAGTGTCAGCTTATTGTGATGTTTGCTGTGTCATTGTAAATTCAATATCTGTGACGTTTGCTGTGTCACTGTCAGTTTCCGTCTGTGTTTGATGTTGTGTTTGCTGTGTTTCTGGCACATAAATGAGTCAAAAGAATGCTATTTATTATGATTAGACAAAACCTGCAAATTTGGGGGGTAATATTTCTTGTTATAGCAGTCGTTTTTGTTTCAGCTTTTATTTTTATTTTTTTAGGAAGAGAGAGAGAGAGAGAGAAATCACTCCCCATCCACTGATGGAAAAGCGAACGACCTCTCACAACCACTATTCTCCCCGCGCTTAGCGGAAAGGAAGACGTCAGAATCATGAGAGCTAACCGCTAGACTGCGGGGTTACCTCAAGGAAAGGAAGAGAGAAAGAGAAAATAACTCCCCATCCACTGATGGAAAAGCGAACGACCTCTCACAACCACTACTCTCCGCACGCTTAGCGGAAAGGAAGCTGTATGTCAGCCGTGTCACACATTTGTGACCGATTATAACCTTTAAAAAATATCAACGCACATAATGCGCACAGGGTAAAAAATAAAAAATAAAATAAAATAAAAAACACACGCAACAACAACAACAAAACCCCAAAAATAAAAAAATGGTTGTACATTTACGCGATGTTGAATATTGCAGCAGCTAAAAAATTATTTAAAAGAAGAAAAAAAAACAGGAAAATCCGGGTTTGAACCCGGTTCACTTGCATGGCAGTCCGGCGACTGCACTAAACTACGAAGCTACTAACGAAATTCGCAGAAATTTATCTTTATAATCATACTTCCTTTAGTCTGACAGACGCATTGGCTTATTCCACCGCCTCTTAAGTATGTTGGTATGTTTCTGAATGCTGTTCTCTCTTGTGATCTTCTTTTCTTGAGGGATACTCCTTTATCGGATGTTTTCAACCGCTGTAATGTCTGTGGTTTTTGCTCGATGTAAATCTATCTACATATATATAAACGCTTGGATATGCAAGCGTTTTTATATATATGTAGATAGATTCACATCGAGCAAAAACCACAGACATTACAGCGGTTGAAAAAACAATACCAATACCACACATATATATCTATATACAGAGAGAGAGAAAGAAAGAGAGAGTGAGATGCTTGCATATCCAAGCGTTTTCATGCTGCAAGCACCATTTTTACAAGTGTTTATGAACTTTATACTGCAAGCACCATTTTTACAAGTGTTTATGAACTATCATGTGCACTACAAGTGTTTTTAAACGATTATGTGTACTACAAGTGTTTTTAAACGATTATGTGCACTACAAGTGTTTTTAAACGATTATGTGCACTACAAGTGTTTTTAAACGATTATGTGCACTACCCTGAAGGGAACAGCTGCTGTTGAAGGGTTATCTAACTCGTCACCATGATTTCTTCATCACATTTGTTTAGTGTGCACCGTGACTGAAACAAGTCTGGCACCATCTATGTTCTAGTGTCTGCTTTAGCTGTGCCATATAGCACCAATAACATTCAGTTCCAGGCCGAAAGTTATGATGTCATGGTTGCATCCCGGTGCTTCTCAACTTGATGGTTAACCGTGGACAATAAGAATGTCCCAACAACTTAACTGACATCTTACACATCCCATGCTTGCTTCATTTTTTCTGTGGGGAGATTTTCTTACACATCCAGTGCTGGCTTTTTCTCTTCTTCTTCTTCTTCTTCTTCTTCTTTTTTTCTTCTTTTTTTTTTTAAATCTTGCACATCTCGTGCTGGCTTCATTTTTATCTGGGGAGTTTCTCTTACACATCCAGTGCTGGCTTTTTTTTCATTTTTTTTTTCTTCATCTGGCGAGTTTCACTTACACATCCCGTGCTGGCTTTATTTTTATCCGCGGAGTTTCTCTTACACATCTCATGCTTGCTTGATTTTTATGCGGGGAGTTTCTCTTACACGTCCCATGCTGGCTTTTTTTTTTTTTTTTTTTAATATGGGCAGTTTCTCTTGCACATCCCGTGCTGGCTTCAATTTTATCTGGGGAGTTTCTCTTACACGTCCCGTGCTGGCTTTTATCTGGGGACCTTCTCTTACACATCCCGTGCTGGCTTCATTTTTTTTTTTTATCTGGGGAGTTTCTCTTACACATCCCGTGCTGGCTTTACTTTTATTAGGGGAGTTTCTCTTACACATCCCGTGCTGGCTTTACTTTTATTAGGGGAGTTTCTCTTACACATCCCGTGCTGGCTTTACTTTTATTAGGGGAGTTTCTCTTACACATCCCATGCTGGCTTCATTTTTATCAGGGGAGTTTCTCTTACACATCGGTGCTGATTTTATTTGTTTACTTATTTATTTATTTATTTTGGTGGGGAATTTCTCTGACACATCCCAAGCTGCCTTCATTTTTATGTGGGGATTTTGTCTTACACATCCCGAGCTGACTTTTTTTTTTCTGTGGGGAGTTTCTCTGACATCCCGTGCTGGCCTTTTTTTGATGTAAGGAGCTGCTTTCCTCTGCAGTGTACTCTGAAGACAATCCCTTAAGAAAGGAGCTGGGTGGAGGGAGGCCCAGCACAAAAGTGTGAAAAAGTCACCAGAGAAGCCCTAGAACAACCTGAACAGAGCAGAACAAAACCAATCAAGAACTGAGTGAAAAGTGGGTACAGAAATGAAAGGGGAAGAAAAGAAATGGATCTGAGCTCTAAACAAGCTCATGAAAAAGCTACGAAGTGAATGGATCCGAGCTCTGCAAACTACCCAAAAGACAACCACACTAAAAATAAAAGAGCTGGGTGGAAGATGGCCTAGGAAAAGAGCGTCAAAAGGTTACACTCAGAAGAGAGAAAGGAGCCCTACAACACCCTAAACTGAACAAACAACACTGTACAAGAACTGAGTGAAAAATGGCCACAGAAAAGAAAAGGGAAGAAAAGAAACATTCTAACACAAAGGAGCCCTATAAAAGCGGTAAAAAGCACACACAGAGTCACTAAGGACAGACAGCCTGGAGAAAGAAGACATCAGCAAAGTCCCTAAAAGAAGTGCTCATAACAGAAAGCAGTACTAAACAGAGCAAAACAACTCAGACGAATAACTGGGTAGACAAGGACCTAAGCAAAAGTCCTAAGTGTTTTGAGCAGAACACAGTTCCATGGACTGCTCAAAAGAACTGAACCACTAAGAACTGGGTGGAAGAAGACCTAAACAAATTCTCTCTAAAAAAAGAAGACCTTAAGAAGACGGTCAGAATGTCATCTCTTTGTAAAGCAGGTCTGTTTTTCTTACGGCGAATCACCGCGGACTTGCTCGAAAGAACAGAACCAGAAAGAAAGAAGAAAAAAAAAGAAAAAACAAAAAACAGTAGAAGACGCATGAAACATCCCTGAGAAAAATAAGAAAAATGAGAACGGAGCTGTATAAAATGCTGTAAAGAACAGAACCACTAAGAATTGGGTGCAAGAAGAACTAAGCAAATTCCCAATTTTAAAAAAATCATAAATTAAAATTAAAAAAAAAAAAAAACTAAAAAAAAAAAAAAAAAAAAAAAAAGACAGTCAAAATGTCATGTCTTTGTAAAGCAGGTCTGTTTTTTTTTTTGTTTTTTTTTACGGTGAATCACCGCGGACCCCTCCCGTTGAGGGAACTTCACTCCACCGACGAAACATTAGTGTGGAGAGACCCTGGGGGATCTTGAGCCTGTTTACGACCTGTTTACCATTATGGGTTAAATCATCCCGTCAGTCACCGTCACGTGTTACCTACACCGGAACTGATGGCATGCATTCTCAGAAGACAAAGCAGCTCTATCTACGGAGAACTAGAAAGAACAGAAGAAGAAGAAAAAAAGAAAAGAAAAAAAAAAGAAAAAAAAAACCCGCAGAAGATCCACGAAAAAGCCGTGAGAAGAATAAGAAAATGAGCCCTTTAAATAGCTGAAATCAACAGAATCACTAAAGATAGAAAGGCCTTAGTACAAACCCGAAAATAGAACTAAGCATATCAAAACAGCCCTGCAGAAGGCTAAGAACGGAACCCCTAAAGACACGAAGGCCAAAGAACAGGCCCAATCTGAAAAAGATAACAAGTGAGTGGATCCTACAATGCCCTGAACAGAACAGAACAGAACGACATCAAAGAAAAACTGAGTGAAAAATGGCCGCAGGAAATAGAGGGGAGGTAACTTTGTATTTTATGCCCAGTCAACCAGTACGGTTATATGAGGGCGAGGAGAGAGTGAGAGAAGTACTATATAAAGAAGAGCTGTAACGCAGACAAATACAGGAGAATGGCTGGGTAGATAAAGTAAGTAAGTAGGTTGGTGTTTTACGCCCAGTCAACTGGTGCGGTTGTATCAGGGCGACGGGTAGACGGAGATCAGCTGCAAAAATGGAGCTGAAAACAGAGGCATCGTGGGGAGAATTTTTGGAATGAAATATAGGTGAAAGGGCCGGTAGACAGAAACTAAACACTAGAAATGAGTGAAAGGGGTGGAGCAGATTAGTTTAAACACCCCCGGCACGAGAAGCTGGCTCCGTTGGGGCATAAAGAAAAGGGAAGAAAGGAAACACTCTAACAGGAAGGAGCCCTATAAAAGTGCTAAAAAGCACACAGTCACTTTGCTGGAAGAAAACCTTCAGCAAAGCCCTAAAAGAAGTCCCCATAACAGAAGGCAGTCGCACTAAGTACTAAAAAGAGTGAAGCCACTAATAACAATACCTGGGTAGAGAAAAACCTAAGAAAAAGCCCTAAAAAGAAGTGTTTTGAAGAGAAATGAGCGATATGGAATGCTAAAATGAACACAACCACTAAGACCTGGGTAGAAGAAGACCTAAGCAAGTTCTCTAAAACATGAAGACACTAAAAAGACAGTCAAAATGTCACGTCTTTGTAAAGCAGGTCTGTTTTTATTACGGTGAATCACCGCGGACCCCTCCCGTTGAGGGGACTTCACTCCACCGACGAAACATTAGTGTGGAGAGACCCTGGTGGATCTTGAGCCTGTTTACGACCTGTTTACCATTATGGTTGAAATCATCCCGCCAGAGTCACTGTCACGTGTCACCTACACAGGAACTGCTGGCATGCATTCTCAGAAGACAAAGCAGCCCTATATACGGAGTGCTAGAAAGAAAAAGAAAAAAAGAAAAAAAAAACTAGAAAGAACAGAACAAGAAAGAAAAGCGCGGTAGAAGAATTAAGACCCACGAAAAAGCCCTAAGAAGAATGGCAAAAATTAGCCCTTTAACTAGCTGAAATCTACAGTATCACTAAAGATAGAAAGGCCTTAGAACAAACCCGAAAATATAACTAAGTATATCAAAACAGCTCTGCAAATTGCTAAGAACGAAACCCCTAAAGACACGAAGGCCAAAGAACAAGCCCTAGCTGGAAACGCTAACAAGTGAACGGATGCGAGTTCTGCAAACTGCTCAGAAGACAACCCATCAAGAAAAGAGCTGGGTGGAAGATTGCTCAGGTAAAGAGTGTGGAAAAGTCACACTCAGAAGAGAGAAAGGAGCCCTGCATAAGAGAAAGCAGTCATACTAAGTAATAAAAGGAGGAAAATCACTAAGAAGAATAGCTGGGAGGACAAAGACCTAACAAAAAGCCACTAAAAGAAGTGTTTTGAAGAGAACGGAGCTGTGAAGAATGCTATAAAGAACAGAACCACTAAGAACTGGATGCAAGAAGAAGAAGAACTAAGCAAATTCCCTATGAAAAAATAGAAGAAAAAAAAAAAGAGAGAGAGAGAAAAAAAAAAAAAAAGGACAGTCAAAATGTCACGTCTTTGTAAAGCAGGTCTGTTTTTCTTACGGTGAATCACCGCGGACCCCTCCCCTTGAGGGAACTTCACTCCACCGACGAAACATTAGTGTGGAGAGACCCTGAGGGATCTTGAGCCTGTTTACGACCTGTTTACCATCATGGGTGAAATCATCCCATCAGAGTCGCTGTCACGTGTCACCAACACAGGACTTGATGGCATGCATTCTCAGAAGACAACGCAGCACTATCTACGGAGTACTAGAAAGAACAGAACCAGAAAGAAAAGCGCGGTAGAAGAAGATCCACAAAAAGGCCCTGAGGAGAATAAGAAAAATGAGCCCTTTAAATAGCTGAAATCTACAGAATCACTAAAGATAGAAAGGCCTAAGAATAAACCCGAAAAAACAGAACTAAGTATATCAAAACAGCCCTGGAAATTGCTAAGAACGAAACCCCTAAAGACAGGATGGCCAAAGAACAAGCCCGAGCTGAAAAAGCTAACAAGTGAACGGATTCGAGCTCTGCAAACTGCCCAGAGGACAGCCCTTCAAGAAAAGGGTGGAAGATGGCTCAGGAAAACAGTGTTTAAAAAGTCACACTCAGAAGACAGAAAGGAGCCCTACATAAGAGAAAGCAGTCATACTAAATAGTAAAAGGAGCACAACCACAAAGAAGAATTGCTTGGCAGACAAAGACCTAACAAAAACGCCCTGAAAAGAAGTGTTTTTAAGAGAACGAAGCCGTGTAGAATGCTAAAATGAACAGAACCACTAAAAACTGTGTGGAAGAAGAGTTAAGCAAGTTCCGTATCCAAAAACAAAACAAAACAAAAAACGACACTAAAGACAGTCAAAATGTCGCGTCTTTGTAAAGCAGGTCTTTTTTTTTTTTTTTTTTTTTTTTTTTTACGGTGAATCACCGCGGACCCCTCCCCTTGAGGGAACTTCACTCCACCGACGAAACATTAGCGTGGAGAGACCCTGGGGGATCTTGAGCCTGTTTACGACCTGTTTACCATTATGGGTGAAATCATCCCATCAGAGTCGCTGTCACGTGTCACCTACACAGGAATTAAAAGCATGCATTCTCAGAAGACAATGCAGCTCTGCTAGAAAGAACAGAACCAGAAAGAAGAAAAGCACGGTAGAAGATGCATGTAAAATCCCTGAGAAAAATAAGAAAAATTTGCCCTCAGAACAGCTGAAATCTACAGAATCACTAAAGATAGAAAGGCCTAAGAACAAACCCGAAAAAAAGAACTAAGTATATCAAAACAGCCCTGCAAATTGCTAAGAACGAAACCCCTAAAGACAGGATGGCCAAAGAACAAGCCCGAGCTGAAAACGCTAACAAGTGAACGGATTCGAGCTCTGCAAACTGCCCAGAGGACAGCCCTTCAAGAAAAGGGCTGGGCGGAAGATGGCTCAGGAAAACCGCGTGAAAAAGTCACACTCAGAAGACAGAAAGGAGCCCTACATAAGAGAAAGCAGTCATACTAAATAGTAAAAGGAGCACAACCACAAAGAAGAATTGCTTGGCAGACAAAGACCTAACAAAAACGCCCTGAAAAGAAGTGTTTTTAAGAGAACGAAGCCGTGTAGAATGCTAAAATGAACAGAACCACTAAAAACTGTGTGGAAGAAGAGTTAAGCAAGTTCCGTATCCAAAAACAAAACAAAACAAAAAACGACACTAAAGACAGTCAAAATGTCACGTCTTTGTAAAGCAGGTCTGTTTTTTTTTTTTTTTTTTTTTTTTTTTTTTTTTTACGGTGAATCACCGCGGACCCCTCCCCTTGAGGGAACTTCACTCCACCGACGAAACATTAGTGTGGAGAGACCCTGGGGGATCTTGAGCCTGTTTACGACCTGTTTACCATTATGGGTGAAATCATCCCATCAGAGTCGCTGTCACGTGTCACCTACACAGGAATTAAAAGCATGCATTCTCAGAAGACAATGCAGCTCTGCTAGAAAGAACAGAACCAGAAAGAAGAAAAGCACGGTAGAAGATGCATGTAAAATCCCTGAGAAAAATAAGAAAAATTTGCCCTCAGAACAGCTGAAATCTACAGAATCACTAAAGATAGAAAGGCCTAAGAACAAACCCGAAAAAAAGAACTAAGTATATCAAAACAGCCCTGCAAATTGCTAAGAACGAAACCCCTAAAGACAGGATGGCCAAAGAACAAGCCCGAGCTGAAAACGCTAACAAGTGAACGGATTCGAGCTCTGCAAACTGCCCAGAGGACAGCCCTTCAAGAAAAGGGCTGGGCGGAAGATGGCTCAGGAAAACCGCGTGAAAAAGTCACACTCAGAAGACAGAAAGGAGCCCTACATAAGAGAAAGCAGTCATACTAAATAGTAAAAGGAGCACAACCACAAAGAAGAATTGCTTGGCAGACAAAGACCTAACAAAAACGCCCTAAAAAGAAGTGTTTTTAAGAGAACGGAGCCGTGTAGAATGCTAAAATGAACAGAACCACTAAAAACTGTGTGGAAGAAGTTAAGCAAATTCCGTATCCAAAAACAACAACAACAACAACAACAAAAACGACACTGAAGACAGTCAATATGTCACGTCTTTGTAAAGCAGGTCTGGTTGTTGTTGTTTTTTGTTGTTGTTTTTTGTTTTTGTTTTTACGGTGAATCACCGCTGACCCCTCCCCTTGAGGGAACTTCACTCCACCGACGAAACATTAGCGTGGAGAGACCCTGGGGGATCTTGAGCCTGTTTACGACCTGTTTACCATTATGGATGAAATCATTCCATCAGAGTCGCTGTCACGTGTCACCTACACAGCAATTAAAAGCATGCATTCTCAGAAGACAATGCAGCTCTGCTAGAAAGAACACAACCAGAAAGAAGAAAAGCACAGTAGAAGATGCATGAAAAATCCCCGAGAAAAATAAGAAAAATGAGCCCTCAGAACAGCTGAAATCTACAGAATCACTAAAGAGAGAAAGGCCTAAGAACAACCCCCCGCCCCCAAAGAACTCAGTATATGAAAACGGACCTGCAAATTGTTAAGAACGGAGACACTGAAGATAGGAAGGCCAAAGAACAAGCCCGAGCTGGAAAAGCTAACAACTGAACGGATCCGAGCTCTGCAAACTGCTCAGAACACAACCATTCAAGAAAAGAGCTGGGTGGAAGATGGCTCAGGTAAAGAGCGTGGAAAAGGTCGCACTCATAAGAGAGAAAGGAGACCTACATAAGAGAAAGCAGTCATACTAAGCAGTAAAAGGAGCAAAACTACTAAGAAGAATAGCTGGGTAGAAAAAGACCTAACAATAGGCCACAAAAAGAAGTGTTCTGAAGAGAACGGAGTTGTATAGAATGCTATAAAGAACAGAACCACTAAGAACTGGGTGCAAGAAGAACTAAGCAAATTCCCTATGAAAAAATAGAAAGAAAAAAGACACTAAAAAGACAGTCAAAATGTCATGTCTTTGTAAAGCAGGTCTGTTTTTCTTACGGTGAATCATCGCGGACCCCTCCCCTTCAGGGAATTTCACTCCACCGACGAAACATTAGCGTGGAGAGACCCTGGGGGATCTTGAGCCTGTTTACGACCTGTTTACCATTATGGGTGAAATCATCCCGTCATAGTCGCTGTGATGTGTCACCTACACAGGAATTGATGGCATGCATCCTCAGAAGACAAAGCAGCCCTATATACGGAGAGCTAGAAAGAACAGAACAAGAAAGAAAAGCGCTGTAGAAGAAGATCCACGAAAAAGCCCCGAGAAGAATAAGAAAAATGAGCCCATTAAATAGCTGAAATCAATAGAATCACAAATATAGAAAGGCCTAAGAACAAACCCGAAAAAAGAACTAAGTATATCAAAACAGCCCTGCAAATTGCTAAGAACGAAATCCCTAAAGACAGGAAGGCCAAAGAACAAGCCCTAGCTGAAAAGCTAACAAGTGAACGGATGCGAGCTCTGCAAACTGCTCAGAAGACAACCCCTCAAGAAAAGAGCTGGGTGGAAGATGGCTCAGGTAAAGAGTGTGGAAAAGTCACACTCAGAAGAGAGAAGGGAACCCTACATAAGAGAAAGCAGTCAAACTGAGAAAGCAGTCACACTAAGTAGTAAAAGGAACAAAACCACTTAGAAGAATAGCTGGGTAGACAAAGACCGAACAAAAAGCCTTAAAAAGAAGTGTTTTGAAGAGAACGGAGCTGTGAAGAATGCTAAAAAGACCAGAACCACTAAGAACTGGGTGGAAGAAGAGTTAAGCAAATTCCCTCTGAAAACAAATAGAAATAGGAAACGACACTAAAGAGACAGTCAAAACGTCACGTCTTCGTAAAACAGGTCTGTTTATCTTACGGTGAATCACCGCGGACCCCTCCCCTTGAGGGAACTTCACTCCACCGACGAAACATTAGCGTGGAGAGACCCTGGGGGATCTTGAGCCTGTTTACGACCTGTTTACCATTATGGGTGAAATCATCCCGTCAGAGTCGCTGTCACGTGTCACCTACACAGGAACTGATGGCATGCATTCTCAGAAGTCAAAGCAGCCCTATATTCGGAGTGCTAGAAAGAACAGAACCAGAACGAAAAGCGCGGTAGAAGAAGACAGACAAAAAAGCCCTGAGAAGAATAAGAAAAGGTAGCCCTTTAAATAGCTGAAATCTACAGAATCACTAATGATAGAAAGGGCTTAGAACAAACCCGAACAAAGAACTGAGTATATCAAAACAGCCCCGGAAATTGCTAAGAACGAAACCCCTAAAGACAGGAAGCCAAAGAACAAGCCCTAGCTGAAAAGCTAACATGTGAACGGATTCGAGCTCTGCAAAATGCTCAGAAGACAACCCCATAAGAAAAGAGCTGGGGAGGAAGATGGCTCAGGAAAACCGTGTGAAAAAGTCACACAGAAGAGAGAAAGGAGCCCTACACAAGAGAAAGCAGTCATACTAAGTAGTAAAAGGAGCACAACCACTAAGAAGAATAGCTGGGTAGACAAAGACCTAACAAAAATCCCTAAAAAGAAGTGTTTTGAAGAGAACGGAGCTGTATAGAATGCTATAAAAAAACAAAACCACTGAGAACTGGGTGCAAGAAGAACTAAGCAAATTCCCTATCCAAAAACAAAACAAAAAAAGAAAACAAAACAAAAACGACACTAAACAGACAGTCAAAATGTCACGTCTTTGTAAAGCAGGTCTGTTTTTTCTTGCGGTGAATCACCGCGGACCCCTCCCCTTGAGGGACCTTCACTCCACCGACGAGACATTAGTGTGGAGAGACCCTGGGGGATCTTGAGCCTGTTTACGACCTGTTTACCATTACGGGTGAAATCATCCCATCATAGTCGCCGTCACGTGTCACCTACACAGGAATTGATGGCATGCATTATCAGAAGACAAAGCAGCCCTATATATGGAGTACTAGAAAGAACAGAACCAGAAAGAAGAAAAGCGCGGTTGAAGAAAACCCACAAAAAAGGCCAAAGAAAATTAACAAAAACGAGCCCTGTAAATAGCTGAAATCTACAGAATCAATTTTCACAAAATGTCCCGTCGTTGTAAAGCAGGTCTGTTTTTCTTACGGTGAATCACCGCGGACCCCTCCCCTTCAGGGAACTTCACTCCACCGACGAAACATTAGCGTGGAGAGACCCTGGGGGATCTTGAGCCTGTTAACCATTATGGGTGAAATCATCCCATCAGAGTCGCTGTCACGTGTCACCTACACAGGAATTGATGGCATGCATTCTCAGAAGACAAAGCAGCCCTATATACGGAGTGCTAGAAAGAACAGAACAAGAAAAAAAGAAAAAAAGCGCTGTAGAAGAAGATCTACGAAAAAGCCCTGAGGAGAATAAGACAAATGAGCCCTTTAAATAGCTGAAATCAACAGAATCACTGAAGATAGAAAGGCCTTAGAACAAACCCGAAAGTAGAAATAAGTATATCAAAACAGCCCTGCAAATTGCTAAGAACGATACCCCTAAAGACAGGAAGGCCAAAGAACAAGCCCGAGCTGAAAACGCTAACAAGTGAACGGATGCGAGCTCTGCAAACTGCCCAGAAGACAGCCCCTCAAGAAAAGGGCTGGGTGGAAGATGGCTCAGGAAAACCGCGTGAAAAGGTCACACTCAGAAGAGAGAAAGGAGCCCTACATAAGAGAAAGCAGACATACTAAGTAATAAAATGTGCGCAACCACTAAGAAGAATAGCTAACAAAAAGCCCTAAAAAGAAGTGTTTCGAAGAGAACGGAGCTGCGTAGAATGCTAGAAAGAACAAGACCACTAAAAGCTGGGCGGAAGAAGAGTTAAGCAAATTCCCTAACCAAAAACAAAAACAAAACAAAACAAAACGACGCTAAAGTGACAGTCAAAACGTCCCGTCTTTGTAAAACATGTCTGTTTTTCTTACGGTGAATCACCGCGGACCCCTCCCCTTGAGGGAACTTCACTCCACCGACGAAACATTAGTGTGGAGAGACCCTGGGGGATCTTGAGCCTGTTTACGACCTGTTTACCATTATGGGTGAAATCATCCCGTCAGAGTCGCTGTCACGTGTCACCTACACATGAATTGATGGCCTGCATTCACATAAGAAAAAGCAGCCCTATATAAGGAGTGCTAGAAAGAACAGAACCAGAATGAAAAGCGCTGTAAAAGAAGATCCACGAAAAAGCCCTGAGACGAATAAGAAAAATGAGCCCTTTAAATAACTGAAATTAACAGAATCACTAAAGATAGAAAGGCCTTAGAACAAACCCGATAATAGAACTAAGTATATCAAAACAGCCCCGGAAATTGCTAAGAACGAAACCACTAAAGACAGGATGGCCAAAGAACAAGCCCGAGCTGAAAACGCTAACAGGTGAACGGATCCGAGCTCTGCAAACTGCTCAGAAGACAACCCCTCAAGAAAAGAACTGGGTGGAAGAAGGCTCAGGAAAACAGTGTTTAAAAAGTCACACTCAGAAGAGAGAAAGGAGCCCTACATAAGAGAAAGCAGTTATACAAAGTAGTCAAAGGAGCAAAACCACTAAGAAGAATAGCTGGGTAGACCTAACAAAAAGCCACAAAAAGAAGGTTTTGAAGAGAACGGAGCTGTATAGAATGCTATAAAGAACAGAACCACTAAGAACTGGGTGCAAGAAGAACTAAGCAAATTCCCTATCCAAAAACAAAAACAAAAATGACACTAAAGAGACAGTCAAAATGTCACGTCTTTGTAAAACATGTCTGTTTTCCTTACGGTGAATCACCGCGGACCCCTCCCCTTGAGGGAACTTCACTCCACCGACGAAACATTAGTGTGGAGAGACCCTGGGGGATCTTGAGCCTGTTTACGACCTGTTTACATTATGGGTGAAATCATCCCATCAGAGTCACTGTCACGCGTCACCTACACAGGAATTAATAGCATGCATTCTCAGGAGACAAAGCAGCCCTATATACGGAGTGCTAGAAAGAACAGAACCAGAATTAAGAAAAACGTGGTAGAAAAAGACCCACGAAAAAGCCCTGAGAAAATTAAGAAAAATGAGCCCTTAGAAAATCTGAAATCAACAGAATCACTAAAGAGAGAAATGACTTAGAACAAATCCGAAAAAAAGAAGAACTAAGTGTATCGAAACAGCTCTGCAACGGAACAGAACACCCCCCCCCCCCCACCCCCCCCCACCCGAAAAAAAAGAAGAAAAAAAGAACTATAAAGTATATCAAAACAGCCCTGGAAATTGCTAAGAACGAAACCCTTAAAGACAGGAAGGCCAAAGAACAAGCCCGAGCTGAAAAAGCTAACAAGTGAACGGATTCAAGCTCTGCAAAGAGAGAAAGGCTTAAACACAAGCGTAAGAAAAACAAATCAGTATATCAAAAAAAAAAAAAACTCTGCAATTTGCTAAGAACAGAATCGCAAAAGACAGTAAGGCCAAAGAACAAGCCCTAGGTGAAAAAGCTAAACAGTCAATGGATCCAAGCTCAGCAAACTGGTGAGAACTGAACCAGTACCTGAGGAAACAGCTGGGTGGAAAACGGCCCAGCAAAAAGAAAATGGGGAAAAAAGAAGAAAAAGTCGCACACAGAAGAAGAGAGAAAGGAGCCCTATGACGCCCTAGAGAGAAGAGAACAGAAAAAAGAAGCAACCAGAAGAGAAAGAAGCCACAAGCAAGATATAAAAAAAAGGGGAGAACAACATTAAAGAGAAGCAAGTGGATAGCAAGTGGATAAAGGCCTAAGAATAAGCCCCCACAAATGCGCTCAGAAGCGAAAGGAACCGTCAAAGTGATAAAAAGACAAAATTACTAAAGCCAAAATTTGCGTCAAAGACAGCCTTAGAAAAAAGCCATACAAAAAACAAAAAACAAAAAAAAACGCGCTAGACCAGAGAGATACAAAGAGGGAGACAGAACCGGAACTGACATACCTCTTCAAAAAGAACTCGTTTGACATTTCTATATATCGGGAGTTTCTTTACATATCCCATGCTGGCTTCTTTTTTATGTGGGGAGTTTTTCTTACACATCCTGTCCTGGCTTCTTTTTTCTTTTTCTTCTTTTTTTCTTTTTCTTTTTCTTTTTATCTAGGGAGTTTCTCTCACATATCCGGTACTGGCTTCATTTTTATGTGGGCATTTTCCCTTACACATCCCGTGCTGGCTTAATTTTTATCTGGGGAGTTTCTGTTACACATCCTGAGCTGGCTTCATTTTTATGCGGGGAGGTTGTCTTACACATCCCGTGCTGGCTTCTTTTTTCTGTGGGGAGTTTCTCTTACACATCCGATGCTTGCTTGATTTTTCTGTGAAGAGTTTTTCTTACACATCCCATGCTGGCTTCTTTTTCTTTCTCTTTTAATCTGGGGAATTTCTCTTACACATCCCGTGCTGGCTTCTTTTTCTTTCTCTTTTAATCTGGGGAATTTCTCTTACACATCCCGTGCTGGCTTCATATTTATGCGGGGAGTTTCTCTTACTGGCTTT
>OY757549.1:18361661-18396661 GCA_963584105.1 Alviniconcha strummeri
TGACGCTGCAGCTGTATGTGACGGTGGTGCGATGCTCCCAGACTGGATGGATCGAGACTAGTGACGACGGGGGCTGAGAAATCTCTCGGGTAGTGACGGCCAAGAGGGGCTGGCCTGGCTCGTAATCCCCCAGCCTCCACGTCACTGCAGGCCCTGTTCAAGTGTTGCTTCAGTCTGGTGTTGCGGTTGTTGTTGCGGGTGGTGGCCGTGGTGGAGCCTTCACACTACTGAGTCGTGTTGGTGGTGCTGTTCAGCGATGCTGCCGCCTCGGCGCTGTCACTGACTACTCAGTAAATCTTGTGGCTGCTGCCGGGGCGGCGTGCGGGATGACCAGTCATGTTCAGTCTCTCCTCTGTAGCCACCAGTCACGCCCTGACTGACTGTAACTGACGGTGGTTAGTGATGGTGATGATGATGGTCGCTTGTACATATAGCTCTATTCAGTCTCCGCTCCGCTCGAGCCGAGAGACCTCAGTCACTGCGGCGCGGCAGCTTTGACGACGCATCAGTGTGATTCTTTTGAAATGAGTGATGATGTGGGGCTTCATGATGATGATGAAAGTTGATGCTTAATGTCCTCAGATGTCATTTGACATATTAGGGACAAGTTGTGACCAATGCCGAAGCACGGTTCAATAAAATCCACATACGTAAGATGTATGCGTGTTTAGCTGTAACCTGCCACCTGCACTTTTGGCAGAATGACCGGGATTTTTTACGTGCTACTGTGGTAACACGGGGGTGGAACGGATACCGAAATAAGAGTCAGCACAGAAAGTCGACCCTGGAGAAGAAAATTCTCCCGACGGTTCCAGCAGGGATTCGAACCCGCGACCTTTCAATCACGAGTCCGGCGCTCTAACCACTGAGCTATCCCCGCCCCCTCATGGGGCTTCATGTCTGACTATCGCTTTTTATTGGACGGCGGCACGTCGACTTTCACACAGCTCCGGCCCGACGGCCGCTCTCAGTGACCCAGTCAAAGCCCGCCGCCAAGGCCGGACATTAAAATCCAGGCCGGTTCTGAAACTGACAGACTGTGACTAACCGTCCTTGTGTTGTTTGGTTGCACTAGTGGTGTTCGGCGTATGCTTGCCATTGATTAGTGTGTGTGTGTGTGTGTGTGTGTGTGTGTGTGTGTGTGTGTGTGTGTGTGCGTGTGTTAGCACGGTGTGTCACTGACTGAGTGTCATGTGTCAGTGCCGCCTTAGTGTGTGCGGCGGCCGCCGCCACGCGGGCCGGTGTGTGTGTCACGTCACTCTGTGTGTGTGTGTGTGTGTCTTTGTTGTTGTTGTTAACCTCTCTGTCTCAGTTGCCTGTGTAGTCAAGGGCCTATTCCATCCCAGTTCGACCAAAGGCCCAGGCTTTAAGCTTCGCGGAGTCACGTCTGCTTTTCCGACATTGACAATGGGAGAGCACCCCTGCTAACTTGTTGGCGATAACCTAGCACATAATAATTATACGCAAACAGTTTATTTCAGGAACGCTGATCACTTCTGAATCCTTGAATATTACCCACTTCCGTCCACAATCAATTCATAACATTTCTGGCAATAATTATACAACCAATGTCTATTCTGATGTCTATTTTGATGCCTAGGTGGTTGCCACACAGACATACAGAATTTAGCTTCCGGTATCAAAATGGCGGCAGAATGGGATGGCTTCATCGGCTGCAGAGCTAAATTCCGCACAAAAGTTGATGATTTGCTCCATTCTGGATATATTCAAAATATCGACAAAGAAAGCAGGAGGATAACGTTCTATAAGGGTATTTTATTTTCACGTCCAGTATTTTATGCTTGCCGAATCATTGTTTTTGCAACCTGGCTAAAATTGTAAAAACTGGTCTGAACACACGTCCGTGATCGTAATTTGTATACGTTGTATTTAGGGACCTACGTGTGCTCAGTGACGAACTGGACAAAAGCATCATGAACAGCTGGCACAGTCTAAACATGAGTGATCTCAGGCTCACTGACTCGGAGTTGATGGAATGATGGTCATGAAAAGTCCTGTCTTTTACCTTTAGCAGTTCGAGTTCAACCAGTGATTCTGTCACTAGTGTCAGTGTCACTGTCACTGACAGTGACACACGTGATTGTCTTTTCAATTTTGCCTTTTTCATTTCAGTGACAGTCAAAGAAACGGGCAAGGACAAGGAAAAGGTTTTCGGTGGATTGCAGCATTTCCACATTGATGATATATATGACTGTGAGTTATGAATATGAATTACTTTTTATACTGACAAATTATTTACTCCAGCTTTGGATGTTTGATCCTAATATTTACTATGACTCATGTGAGTCACACTCCGAGTGTCACTTTCTGGCACCTTCCTCCAAACTCTGCCAGATTTAGTTACGCCACTGAAGGGACACTCCTTATGTCCACGCAGCTGTCCACCGACGGAGTCAGCGCCCTCTGAAAGGTTTGGGTACTAATAATGTAATATGACTGTAGAAGCAACCTAGCTCCCAAGCATGCACGTAAACATGAAGTGCATCCACCCTGGGTTAAAAAAAAAGAGTTCCGTCTCGATTCAAATGATTTTGGTTTTATATGAGCTGGCGTAAGCAACATAGTCAGTTATAAAAGTTATTAAAACAAACGTCCGGTATAATTTGAGTTGTTTGTAACAAACTTACTACTGTTTGAGTACCAAGAAAAAAACTGCTCATTAGCTGACATTTTTCTGGGACCTATGGCGTAACTAAATACAGCAGTGGTTGAGTGAAGGATGTCATAAACCAGTGCTTGGATTTTGACTATGAGTTTGACTATGACAGTATGACTTTGTGTCAATGTGCAATGCATGTATTTCATTATTTATTTATTCAGATTATTGTGTATTGTAGTTTGTACTTTTGTAGTGCTAGTCTGTAAGTTAAAATCCTTCAGCATTACTTTTAAACTAGAACTAGTACTGTAGTAGTACTAGTACTAGTAGTAGTACAGTAGTACTGCAGTAGTAGTAGAAGCTTGTATTTCTGAACTTCTAATTTATGTATTATGTATTAATTACTATTAGTTTTAAGTGCTTTACATTTGGTGATTTACTGTTTTACTAGTTTTAGCTAAAATGAAAAAGACACCACCACCCCTTTTTTTCATTATTATGAAGTTGATCACAGTCACAACTCACAGTCACATGTCTTGCAAAAAATGCAAATGAGATTGGTTCATAGTGGATAGTTCATTAGTTGATTATTGTGTGAACACACAAGGGTGTATACTGTAATGTAATAAGTGGATGCAGTAATGTGTTTTCTTCATGATTCAAGATTTATTTAATTGTTATAACAGAAATTGAGAAAACAAGCAAAATGTATATTTATTTATTTTAATTGGGACTTGTTAATAACAGTGAATTGACTTTTAAGTTTGACTGTTTTAGAGGTACTAATCACTAAATATATACTATTACTATAAGATACAATATGCTACAGTGTAAAGTGTTAGTAAAGGATGGAAAGATAACCCATGAAACTAAACAGAGACTAAAATAATTTCTTGGTTCAGTTAACTGTTAAGGAAGCTGAATTGTGTCAGAATGTTTCATTGATTTTCTGCTACTGATCTTTTGTTTCAACTGATTACATACTAAAATATATTTATATTAATAATTAATAAAGTATAGCATTAGCAGTACTGAAATTTTGATAACTTTGTTGGAGTTGGAACTTGGAGTACCACTAGCACAGTGCCAGTACTTCCAGTTCCACCAGTTTGAATAATTTCCCATTTGATGTGCTTTCATTTGCACGTTAAGAAATACTTCAAGTAGTACACACTTTTGTATGTGTATGTGTGAGGGGTTAAATAACAATTATAAACATGGATCATGAAATATCAAGGGTTGTGCTATTCTGCTAATTGAAACAACAACAACAAAAATGGGTATGCCTAAGAAGGGGCGCAACTCTGTGGCTGACCCGTGGCTCGTCAATTTGCTTGTTGATGTTTTATTGTTAATTTTGTTGAATGTTTTTATGTAAATGATGAGGCAGAAAGAAAATTTCTCTACACAGAGACAATAAGGTTGTATTGTATGTTTTGCAATTTCCAGACATTAAAACTAAATGCATTTTTGGTGCTGAACAGTCTTTCATGACATTTGTCAAGGGATTGATTGTATCAGTAGTTCAACTCTGTAGGCAGAGTTAAAAATGTGTGCTGAATCATGTTTTGTGCATTGTTTATGTGCATTTCTTATTTCATTTTCAGTGGACATCACTGATGAAGTCAACACAGCTTTGAGAAATGTTTGTCTGAAGAAAGAAGTTCACCGGTAAGTCAATCAAGAACTGCCATTCAATCATCGGTGCTTGGTTATGTTGCATGGTAATTGTTATTATAAATATAATACATTCTATTTGGAAAAGTAGGGTAGGAAAAGAAAACTTGTACAAATTGTAGTTGGTTTTGTTGGTCTTGATTAAGGCAATTGCATTAGAAAGGTTGGTAAAGTGGTATCGATAACACTAACATTAGTAACAAGTAACATGACTTTGTAATAGTGTTTATAATAACACATAACTGCAGATATGTTGTGCACATATTTCACTTTCATTTTGACTCAGATCTGAGGCCTGTGTGTCATGTGGATTCACGCACACACTTTTTGAAACAATCAATCTTGGTAATTATGTAATGAGTAATATCTTTCTATCTACCAGCTGTTGGTTTGATGCATGTTTTGTCACAATGTCAGTTCATCAGTATTTTCAGTCTCATTCCTAGTAATAAGGTCCATGGAGCTTTTATGCTTTAGTTCCCCTTTAAGTAACTAATTACTATTATAAATTTATACTAATGGACTGGGTGCTGCAGCTTTTATGTGGGAAAGACAACCCAAGTTTCCCATGACAAATATTCATACAAAATTGTTTTGTTCATTTTTCTGTTGACAAACAATTCTGTCAATTGAAACATTGGCATTTCAAAGGCAGTGTTGGGGAAACTCCTTGTCGTGGAGTGCTTTTTATCAGCTTTTCCGAGGGCATAGATATTGTCTTGAACTGAACATCCAAACAGAAAACATTTTGAATGGTAGTTTTTATGTTTTTATGTTACAAACGCATTTGCTTCATTCTGCCGTGCATACTGTGTGTGGTAGGAATTTTAAGACAGAGGAGAGCATCAAGCACAACAAAGAGACCCCCAAACATCTGCTGGGTATGAAGAACTGGGACCCCAAGGAACTTATGATGAAAGATCTTGTGGACAAGGAAATGGGTAGGTCTGGGTGTTGCTTTCTCCTGGTCTCCTTTTTCTTTTTTTTTCTTTTCTTTTCTTCTTCTTGTGTTTACAGAATAACTTCATTATTGTTAATGATAATTATTATAATGTTAATTACTTCATGTTGGTTTGTTACCCATCCAGGACTGATTCAGTGATGGGTTTACAGCTGTAGCCAGTGTATCCCAGTAGAATTGTATTATTCTTATTAATTAACTACTATTAGTTAGCAGTAATATTACAAGGAATATAATATTTTATGATGGTACATTTAATTTGTGGTTAATATTGTTCTTTTAATTTCCAAATAGAATGTATTGAATCCGAATGCATAAGCAAAGGAAGTTATTTGGTACTCAAAATACGTCTTACAAACATAACAAAAGAGATCTGAATCGCCTACAGTAACTCTTAGTCTTACCTGGCATGTCACCATGTGAATCAAAACATCTTACGTAAACTCCACCAAAGATACCACTGAAACACACACTTAGTACTTACGCATGCATGCGCACATGCTCTCTCTCTCATACACACACACACACACACACACACACACACACACACACACTCACACATACACACAGCAGTGAAAGTGAATCGGTTCAAGTAATCAGCATACCTAATTGAAAACATATCTATGGACTAGATCTGAATAAATAAATAAGAACATTAAAAAGGACTGATTCAGTCAGTTGACTCCATATGAAGAAACATTCCGTATAGATCTTAATTTTCAAGGCATTTTAAGGTCTTAGTGGGACTTACTTACAGACCTGTATCTTTGCTTTGAATTTGAAATACATATGTATAAGGCAATGACCATGTTTACTTGCACTGTAGACAGTTTGTTTCTATACCAGAAAGAACTGAGGATGAAAGTGGCAACTATGAGTCCATTCTGCCTGAGGATTGCACGCTGCTGGATGACTGCGAAAGTCAGCTGTTCAAAGATGCTGTAAGTATGTCATCATGTAATTATGCAGAAAGTTGCCTTGGGGTGGAATGAAGCAGGCATGGCATAATGAGTCACAGCCAGATGAAGAAAACGGTTTGTTTTTTCAGCTCTCATCTTCGTGCGCAGTCTTATTCCAGCTTGCAAAGTGGCATCAAAATAAAATATGTGAAAATGAATGGAAAGAAGAATGACCCCCCCCCATCCCCCCTTCATACACATACCCACCCTCCACCCCAACTATACACACATAATACATTGGGTTAAAGCCCAAAGAAAAGTCATTTGTAGAGGATGCATGTAAATTATTCAAATTTTTGTCTTTCTTTTTTGTTGACTGAAGGTTAACTTGACTTTGTTAGACGTGCATGTTTTTTTTCTTCAGATTGCTCATCTCAAACAGCAGCATACCTTGGGAGTGACGTTTGAAGGCATCCAGATAGGGCGCAATGGGGAGCTATGCTGGATTTTGGTAAGAACTAAGATGGGTACTCTTTCGGCAGCCGTGGGCATTGCGTTTCTGTCTGTCTGGTTGTGTGTCTGCCTCTGTCTGTCTGCCTGAGCCTGCCTGTGTAGCTACCTGGCTCCCCAGTCTCCTCATGGTGGATTTTGGTAAGATGGGAACTCTTTCAGCAGCAGGCGGCATGGAAAGTGCATTCCTGTCTGGCTGGCTGTGTCTGTCTCTCCACGTCAGCCTGCCTGCCTAGCTACCTGTCTCCCCACGCTTCTCATCTCTGGATCTCTGGCTTACTTTCTCCTCCCTCGCGCCTCATTTACGTTGATGGACAGGTAGTTCTAGTTCTACGGCGACTTTTAGAATGAGTGTAGCGTGTGTTCGAGGGAAGCAGCTAGAGCACACAGCAAAGTTAACGAGCCCAAAATATGTCCGTTTGTGGGCTTGTTGACTTTGTTGCGTGCTTGGATGGTGTTCGCGAGATCTTTCATACTTTGCATAATTGCCTGCGTGGAGCTTTACCTCTGCACGCCTATTTTGATGAGGATAGTACTGTAATTATGAGGTCTTAGCTTGTTTATGATGGGGAAACCTAACCTGCGCTCCTCTATAACTGCTAACTTGGTCACTCTCAGGCTGTACTTTGATGTTTGTGACGCCTTTTACTGTTTAGTTTCACTATTGTATCAGTGTCATTGCCAAAGCCAAGGCAAGATAAAAATAAATTTAAAAAAGGAAAAAAAGAGCCCTGTTTACTCGCACTTAACGTTTTCAACTTGTGACATCAGTGGATACACAGTAGTAATAATGAAATGATGGAACTTTATTTATTTTACTGACACTATGTTTTCAACCTGTGACATCAGTGGATACACAATATTAATAATGAGAGGATGGAACTTGTTATTTAGATTTTACTGACACTATGTTTTTAACCTGTGACATCAGTGGATACACAGCATTAATAATGAGAGGATGGAACTTGTTTCTTTCAGATTTCAACTGCTGAACACACCATGTTCTTTGACATCAAAACGATGGGGAAGGAGTGCTTTGAAGCTGGCATCAGAGAGGTTTTGGAATCACCCAACATCATGAAAGTGAGTGATTTTATGTTCACAGGGGAAGGGCTGCTTTATGTTTACAGGGGAAGGGCTGCTTTATGTTTACAGGGGAAGGGCTGCTTTATGTTTACAGGGGAAGGGCTGCTTTATGTTTACAGGGGAAGGGCTGCTTAGTGCCACTTGTGTTGTTCACTTTTTTTTTTTTTTTTTTTTTTTTTAATACTGTTTTTTATACAAATACAGTTTTTGTTTACTCAGTCCAATAATCAATGTACATACAGTGTTTTCTTTGTGTGGAGTTAGGCTTTTCTGTTTGTGAAGGTAGGTTTTTCCTCATGTATGTAAATTTTGTCTGTGAACCCTGTGTTATGACTCATGCTGTTTACTGTCACTAGTGTCAGTTACAAGTCTTCTCTGTCTGTCAGGTGATCCATGACTGCCGGCGACCATCAGATCATCTGCACCATCAGTATGATACCAAGCTGGTCAACATCTTTGATACGCAGGTGTGTGGTGCCATCCCGTTGTTTTAGAGCTGTCGTGTCATGCGAAATGCATTAGTGGCAGTTTGTTTTACTTGAGTGTAGAATAGAGTATTCAGCTTGCCTGATTGAAACTGTTGTTGAGCCTGTTGGAAAGGCCCCAGGCAGTCACCTACATCAGCTTCTCTTCCAGCATCTTTGCAGCAGCACAAATGTGGTGGCTAGGTAAAAAAATCACACATCCAAACACAAAAAGGTTAAAACGAACGCTTATTTATTTTAACACGGACACACAGGATGCACATTTTCGGCCACAAAATGACACTTAAACAACAGGTAAACGGTTAAAAACGATGAAAAATGAAAGCAAACGACTTACCTTATTATGGTGGAGTTTTTGCAGCTTGTTCGGTGCTTGGAAGATTGTTCGCATGACAGTGACGTGTAATATGTGCTCATTTGAACCTTTTTGTGTTTGGATCTTGTTTTAGAATGCTAGCAGGCATTCTGTTGCAGATTTTAAAAAATTGTCGGGTGGAAAAAAACACACATAGAACAAATAAAAAAACAGGAATACTTTTGAGCCGTGATGAAATGTCATGAAGTGTTGCAATACGTTCGTCATTCTGGGCGTAAGACTGTGGCGCAGGGGAGCTAACTCAGGAAATGGTGGCAGCACAGTTATATTGGAGCAATCTGCTCTCTCTCTCTCTCTGGCTCTGTCAGTCCCTGGAACAGTGTGACAGTGTCTTGATATGACTTCATCAGACTGAAGTCACATTTCCTCTGGAAGTGTAATTGCTTTGATGGGGGGGGGGGGGGGGGGGGGGGGAGTAAAAGTATTATTTTGTGATTTAGATAGGTTCATTAATAAAACATGAAGGTGAGATGTATAAAAAACAACAAGAACTTTTCCAGGTTGCTGCTGTCTTCATATACAGACTCCACCATCAGAATGATTTTCCACGCTACATCTCCAGTCTAGCTGACTGCCTGCGGAACGATCTGGAAATAGACGAAGAAGACGTTCATTTTCCTTTGGTCGCGAGCCACTGCCCTGAGGTGAGTTGGTCATGGTGAAAAATACGTCTGTTTACCTTTGGTCATGGGCCGTTGCCCTCAGGTGAGTTGGGCCAGATGAAGAAGACTTTCATTTTCCTTAGGTCATGGTCCAATGCCCTGAAAGGAGTTGGTGTAGGTGAAGAAGGCATCCATTTTCCGTTGCCTTTGGTCACGGGCCACTGCCCTGAGGTGAGTTCATCCAAGTGAAAAATACATCCATTTTCCTTTGGTCATGGCCATTGCCCTGAGGTGAATTCATCCAGGTAAAGAATACATCCATCTTCCTTTGTTCGTGGGCCATTGCTCTGAGGTGAGTTGGTGTAGGTGAAGAAGGCATCCATTTTTCTTTGGTCACAGGCCATTGCTTGGAGGTGAGTTGGTCTAGGTGAAGAAGACATTCATTTTTCTTTGGTCACAGGCCACTGCCCAGAGGTGAGTTGGTGTAGGAGGCATCCATTTTTTCTTTGGTCACGGGCCACTGCCCTGAGGTGAATCCATCCAAGTGAAGAATACATCCATTCTCCTTTGTTCATGGGCCGTTGCTCTGAGGTGAGTGTGTAGGTGAAGAAGACATTCATTTTCCTCTGGTCACAGGCCACTGCCCAGAGGTGAGTTTGTATTGGGCGATTCAGCGAAGCTGGTTTGCTAGAGTGAATGCACTTTGTAATCTTTCGTGCGAGAGGTCGCAGCGCACTTCCGGGCTGATTTCTGAGTAGTCGTTGCTTCACGCTGTGTATAACAGTGAAAGTTGAACCTAGAATTGCGATGCAGTACAAATGCCAGTACTGTTGCAGTTGCAAAAATTACTGTGGAAAGGGGGTGGAGGGTGGGAAAAGTGTGTTTGCATCTTTTTTTGGCTGACCAGAAGATTGCGAGTTTGTGGAAAAAATGCGTTTTGGGGCATCCTATAGCACGAGCAATAAGTTATTGCTTGTTGCCAGACACATTCTGACTACAGGTCTCCAGAAATACCTTTAAAGTCGGCAGCGTAAAATTCGCAAATTCACCGTCACTGCCTTCCATTGTGAAGAAAGTACACATCAGAAGTAAAAGCAGCCAGGGGACTAAAGCCATGCCGGGCAGAAGTCAAGGGAGTTAACAACCCTGCCTGAATCGCCCAATAGGTGAAGAACACATCCATTTATTTTTTGGGGTCACGGGCCATTACCTTGAAATGAGTTGGTCTAGGTGAAGAAGGCATTTATTTTTTTACTTTGGTCACAGGCCATTGCCCTGAGGTGAGTTGGTGTATGTGAAGAAGACATGCATTTTCCTTTGGTCACGGGCCACTGCCCTGAAGTGAGTCTAGACGCATGCTCATACTCCAGCGCTTCAATCGCAAAACCCATGGCTTTCACAATTTTCTCACACTTTGGCCCCCACATATGGAACAGTCTCCCCGAAGACATCAGGCACTCTGCTAACTCTCTCTTCCTTCAAAAGCAAACTCAGGACATTTCTCTTCTCAGAATATTTCAGCTAAGCAACATTGTCTATCACCCCTATCAGTCTGTACAGTGTGCATGCATGTGTGTGTATGTGTGCATCTTTTGCATTGCTACGCTTGAACCCTAGTCTGCATTATGTGTTAGTGTTTTTTTTGTTTGTTTTTTAAATAATTTTTATTACTGATAACATTTCCATCTCAGTGTACATTATGTGTTATACCATGCTTGCTCAGCGCTTTGAGCTGCAGGGTAGGCGCTTTACAAATTTCCATTATTATTATTCATTTGCCATTGGTCACGGGCCGCTGCCCAAAGATGAGTTGGTCTTCGTGCAGCCTGCAGGTTTTTGCATCACTGGTTTTGTGTGAAGTCCTGCTTGCCTGCTGAATGAGAAACAGGAATGGGGATGTGGTTCTGTCTGCTCTGCCCAAGATGTGTTGGGAGTGTATTGTGTCACCTGATTCCGTTGTGCATGTTACAAATGAATGAAGCATGTATTGTTTTTGCTGTCGGTATTCAGAAGGACGAGAAGGTGTGGGGCTACCGCCCAGCACCGACCATTGTCTACAGCTGGATGTTGAAGCACTGTCGCCACCTGCTGGCCCTCCAAGACAAGCAGATGGCGGAGATGCTGACCGAGTTCACCATGGGTGTCGACATCTACCTGCAGAACCTGCGAGACGTTAACAAGTCTGATGCCAAGATGAGAATGGTAAGTGGAAATGAGTTTGGTGGTGTGTGTTGGGTGTCATTTTGATGGGCCATGCAGTTCCTTCTCTTTTCAGATTTGAGCCTGTCAGTTGAAAATTGCTTTTCTTGGTGTAAGTCTTATTAAAAAGGACACAGTCAGGAAATTTGTCGAGTAGTTCTTTATTGCATGAAAAACCAAATTTGGGGCCACTCAAAAAGAAAGAGAAAGTAATGTGCACTCCTGATACACAACAGCATCAGCATTACAAATCAGCATTATTTCTGGAACTTGTTGCTTAGAAAGGTGCACAGTTCCCCTGTTTTGCATGTTAACTACGGAGTCAGGTTGCACTGAAAAAAAGGCAACAGCATCAACATTACAAATCAGCATTATTTCTGGAACTTGTTGCTTAGAAAGGTGCGCAATTCCCCTGTTTTGCATGTTAACTACGGAGTCAGGTTGCACTGAAAAAAGGCAACAGCGTCAACATTACA
Organism: Alviniconcha strummeri; assembly: GCA_963584105.1. Classification (NCBI taxonomy): domain Eukaryota; kingdom Metazoa; phylum Mollusca; class Gastropoda; family Provannidae; genus Alviniconcha; species Alviniconcha strummeri. Next base: position 18,373,553 of record OY757549.1, read on the forward strand.
AATCAGCATTATTTCAGGAACTTATTGCTTAGAAAGGTGCGCAATTCCCCTGTTTTGCATGTTAACTACGGAGTCAGGTTGCACTGAAAAAAAGGCAACAGCATCAACATTACAAATCAGCATTATTTCAGGAACTTATTGCTTAGAAAGGTGCGCAATTCCCCTGTTTTGCATGTTAACTACTGAGTAGGAGGCACTGAGTCAGATTGCACTGAAAAAAGGCACTGAGTAAGAAAGCCTTGAGAAGAAGCCACTGAGTAAGAAAGCCTTGAGAAGAAGGCACTGAGTAACAAAACTTTGAGAAGAAGGCACTGTGTAACAAAGCAATGAGAAGAAGGCACTGAGTAACAAAGCCTTGAGAATGAGGCACTGAGGAACAAAGCCTTGAGAATAAGGCACTGAGGAACAAAACATTGAGAATAAGGCACTGAGTAACAATGCGTTGAGAAAAAGGCACTAAGTAACAACACATTGAGAAGAAGGCACTGAATTAGCACTTAGTAGGAAGGCACTGACACTGAGTAAGAAGGTGCTGAGTTAGAAAGCACTGAGTAAGAAGGCACTGACACTGAGTAAAAGGTGCTGAGTTAGAAAGCACTGTGTAAGAAGGCACTGACACTGAGTAAGAAGGTGCTGAGTCAGAAAGCACTGAGTAAGAAGGCACTGACACTGAGTAAGAAGGTGCTGAGTTAGAAAGCACTGTGCTAGAAGGCACTGACACTGAGTAAGAAGGTGCTGAGTTAGAAAGCACTGAGTAAAAAGGCACGGACACTGAGTAAGAAGGCACTGAGTCAGAAAGCACTGAGTAAGAAGGTGCTGAGTTAGAAAGCACTGTGTAAGAAGGCACTGACACTGAGTCAGCTGGTGCTGAGTTAGAAAGCACTGAGAAAGAAGGCATGGACACTGAGTAAGAAGGTGCTGAGTTAGAAAGCACTGAGAAAGAAGGCACTGACACTGAGTAAGAAGGTGCTGAGTTAGAAAGCACTTAGTAGGAAGGCACTGACACTGAGTAAGAAGGTGGTGAGTTAGAAAGCACTGAGAAGGAAGGCACTGACACAGTAAGGTGCTGACTTAGAAAGCACTGACACTGAGTAAGAAGGTGCTGAGTTAGAAAGCAGAAGGCACCGACACGAGTAAGAAGGTGCTGAGTAGAAGGTTCTGAGAAGAGTGCACTGAGTTACAAAGCACTGAGTAGGAATGCCCTCTGATTATGTATGGTTCAGGTAATGTGACCTGAGTGTTCACGGCATGAACTTGAACTGGAGCTGTGTTCTCCATTGAATTGGTAATATTCTGACCTCTCCCATCCTTGTCCACAACAGGAATGCCAGCACCTGCTTCCCACAGACTTTGTGGGCCTCAGCGCACAGGTGCAGGCAGTGCTGAGGGAACGGCAGCTGAGGAAGAAGAGGGTGTCCCGGAAGTACGTTGGCGCGGCGCAGAAAGACAGACTGGGCATGCATGAAAACTGCGCTGGGATCTCACACCCGCAGGTAGTGGGCAACCACGACACAATCTGGCACAGCGCCTCCCTCCACACAAATTTCCACACAGGTGAGCAGACGGTGATTGTCTGGATGGCGCTGTCCAGAGGTTTTTGTGGTATAGCATGGGGTGACCGCTTGACACTGTGAATTCCCACAGTGGTTAGAGTGCCGGACTCATGATTGAAAGGTCACGGGTTTGAATCCCTGCAGGAATGGCGGGAGAATTTTCTCCTCCAGGGTCGACTTTCTGTGCTGACTCTTATTTTGGTATTCGCTCCACCCCCGTGTTACCGCAGTAGCTCGTAAAAGATCCCGGTCATTTGCCAAAAGTGCAGGTGGCAGGTTACAGCTAAACACGCATACACCTTGCATATATAGCTTTGCATGAAGTAACACAGGGCATGGTTGAATGGTGTACACAGAACTAGCGCTGAGACAGCAGCAGTTCATGTGACACCAGCCATGCCAGCGCTTAAGTTTACCATTTTGGTGGATACTCAAAAAATGCGCTATAAAAAGCTAGTCACTCAAGTAGAATCACATGCGAGCGTGGTGAGTCTGCTCAAGAGAGCGGAGAATAGTGCTGTATAAGTGATCATCAATCAGTCAGATTGTCTGGACGGCGCTGTCCAGAGGCTTTTGTCTGGCATGGGGCGACCGCTTGAGACTGTTAATTCTCACAGTGTTTGACTTTGAAGGTCTCTGAAAGTTTGGGGAACAAGGCATGTTTGGGAAAAATTTAGGAAAATGGTGTTGTGAAAACAGGCTGTAAAGTATAATGTCCTGGCAATGGACCCAAAGTAATGAATATTTGTGGTTTGATAGATGAACGCCTGGTTCTCATGTTGATGAACAATATTGTTGATTGTCATTTCTGATACTATAGTGGCGTCCTGGATCTGCCAACTCACTGTTGTGCTAGTTAGCCATCATGAAACAGCACAAACATGCACCAGGCTTTGCAAAAGGCCTGATAAAAACGTCACTGAATGAAATGAAGACAGGACCCAGTGCTTCATTGTTGCGTGGCTTCAGATGCCTTTGCATTGTACTTCAGATGCCTTTGCATTGTACTTCAGATGCCTTTGCATTGTACTTCAGATGCCTTTGCATTGTACTTCAGATGCCTTTGCATTGTACTTCAGATGCCTTTGCATTGTACTTCAGATGCCTTTGCATTGTACTTCCAGCTGCAGCTGCCAGTGTTCTCAGCTGTTTTTATTTGAAGCAGTTTGAGTGTTCTCCTTTGTTGCCAAGAAAAGCACTTACTTGTACTGTAAAGCAGCCATCCAGAGTGATTGAAACTCTTTGATACAGTTCAGTTTATGTAGCTGGAACATTTTGAGACAGTTGTTTACACAGCTGAAACACTGATACCGTTCAGTTTACACAGCTGAAACTCTTTGATACAGGTCAGTTTACACAGCTGAAACGCTTTGATACCGTTCAGTTTCTGCATCTGAAACACTTTGATACAGTTCAGTTTATGCAGCTGAAACTGATACAGTTCAGTTTACGCAGCTGAAACAAACGCTTTGATACAGTTCAGTTTACGCAGCTGAAACACTTTGATACAGTTCAGTTTACAAAGGTGAATTACATTTTTCCTTTGCTGTTTTTGTCAAACAGTTCAGCCAGTGTTGAACTGCACTGCAATGCATCCAAAGTGGATGGATTATTCTAAGCTAGCACTAGCCCTGACACCATTCTCTTCCATGTCCTCACAGTTTGTCGAACTCAGTTGCTGGTGGCCTCATCACTGGAGATTGTGGAAACATTGGCTGCCTCTTTCCACAGTCTTTGACTTGTATAACTGGGTCTGGCATAAAAATATATATTTAAAAATCAACATATCAGTGGCTGCATGCTTAAGCCAATGTTAATATTGATGAATCGGTACTTCAGCAAAGATCACAGTGTTAGCAGAAATAAGATGTAGACTTGCTGTATACTTAAGCTTAAGCCAGTGTTAATATTGATGAATCGGTACTTCAGCAAAGATCACAGTGTTAGCAGAAATAAGATGTAGACTTGCTGTATACTTAAGCTTAAGCCAGTGTTAATATTGATGAATCGGTACTTCAGCAAAGATCACAGTGTTAGCAGAAATAAGATGTAGACTTGCTGTATACTTAAGCTTAAGCCAGTGTTAATATTGATGAATCGGTACTTCAGCAAAGATCACAGTGTTAGCAGAAATAAAGATGTTTGCTTTCTCTGTTGCAGGAAAACGAAGTTTCCCTCAAGGAAACCTGTGGGCACGGACAAAGAAGTGCAGCTCAGACTCGGAAATGGCGAGAGAAGGGGGCCATTCCAGACAGGAGTCGCACAGGCGTCGCTACACGTCCGGCACTAAGTCCGCAGTGGACTCCTGCAGTTCAGACGCGGAACACACCAAGCCTCGTCCACCTGCTGCCAGCACTTCATCGGAGGCTGGAGCGACACAACCTGCCACTGACGCCAGGGTTTCGGACCTGTCTGTGTCTGCAGAATCAGCAAGTTCACCCATGTCTTCCGCAGCTGCTGATACAGCTCGGCAACAGTCAGTGGCAGGAAAAGAGGGTTCTGGGCTCAGGGGTTATGGGGAGACTTTGGCCATGCTGCGTCAAACGAGGAAACAGCAGGAGAAAGAGAAGGCTGGCGCTCCGGACCTGCACCATAAGCAGATTGTTTTCCGACCAGCGGGGCAGAGCGAGCATTCCATGCCCAAGAAACTGCAGAGGGAGGGGGAGAGGGCTGTCGAATCCAAAGACTTGGCCAGCAGAGGTTATCAGCCACGCACACCAGCGGTGAACCTGACAGGAAGCGAGTTTGACTTGATTCCATCGCAGGAAGAGCTGGAGGAAAAGTACCGGTCGAAGGAGCCCTCCTCTGGCAACATGCCTGTCTTTGTGCCCGCTGACAGTCCATCCACTGTGGATGGTGAAGGTGGCTTCAAGATCGACAGATTCACAGAAACGGTCCCACCCCCGCCTTTCTCTTGGCCCAGTGGAAATGATGGTGCTCTGCCAGCAAATAAAGCCCTGGCAGCCATCCTGCCTTGTGTGGAAAGCCAGTCCATGCCTGAGCCTGTATCGCAGTCCCTTTCATCATGTCTTCGTTCACAGACAGGTGGCGCCACAGGGCGGGGAGTTGATTTTGATGACGGACTGGATGACTGCTTTGGACCTTTCGCAGAGCTTGATGGAACAGGCGATCCGTTCACTGCCAGCAGCGCTTTGGCCGCCATACTGCCTCGTGTGGAAAACCCATCACAGTTACGGAGTGGTTCCCGCTCAAGTTCCCGCCAGCCGTTGCCTGGCCATTCACAAGCCAAATCAGATGCAAAACCTCCAATAGCCAACTGCCCATCCAGTGTATCATCAGGAACATCTGCAGGTAGTTCACACAAACTGGCGAGATCAAAGTCCCCAAGTCCAGCCAGTGGTGACAGTTCTGCTGCCACCTCCTCCTGCACGGACACTGCTGAAGGGCGCCAGAAATCGGCCTACTTACCGCGCATCCTACAGCAAGCAAAACGCAGCGCGGATTCAGAATCGCCCCCAGTGGTGCCAGTTGCTGCAGAATCTTCCATTAGCGCAGCAGCCGTCAACAGCTGTGAAGGAGCTTTAAACTCAGGGACCCCCGGTGGCAGTACTAAGCCTGCGCGCTCCTCGCACACAGCTGCGGAATCTTCCGTCAGCTCAGTGGCTGTCAACAGCTGTGAAGGGGCTTTGAACTCTCGGACCCTCGGTGGCAGCACTGAGCCTGTGTGCTCTTCACGCGCATCACCTACCGCAGACAGCGGCTTTGTGAGTGGAGCGGAATGTTCTCAGTCACAGCCGGTAGCACAGTCGCCCCCTGCGGCCTCGGCCTCACAGGCTGGGAGTGGAGCAGGTGCGCCGGCTCAGCCACCCGTTCCAACAAGTGCCGTTGATGCGCCAACGTCGCCGAGCGGACCAGGGCCGGCAGGGGGCAAGAGTCTGCTGGCCATGCTGGGGATCACGCTGACGCCCCAGGAGCGCACCATGAAGTTTGCAAAAGCTGCCAGTGCCAAGGTCTAGGTGTTGAAGAAGAACGGGTGTCACCATGAAGTTTGCAAAAGCTCGAGCTGTTGAAACAGGGGTGTTACCATGAAGTTTGCAAAAGCTCAGGCTGTTGAAGCAGGGGTGTCACCATGAAGTTTGCAAAAGCTCAAGCTGTTGAAGCAGAGGTGTCACCATGAAGTTTGCAAAAGCTTGGGCTGTTGAAGCAAGGGTGTCACCATGCAAAAGCTTGAGCTGTTGAAGCAGGGGTGTCACCATGAAGTTTGCAAAAGCTCAGGCTGTTGAAGCAGGGGTGTCACCATGAAGTTTGCAAAAACTCAAGCTGTTGAAGCAGAGGTGTCACCATGAAGTTTGCAAAAGCTCAGGCTGTTGAAGCAGGGGTGTCACCATGAAGTTTGCAAAAGCTCGGGCTGTTGAAGCAAGGGTGTCACCATGAAGTTTGCAAAAGCTCATGCTGTTGAAGCAGAGGTGTCACCATGAAGTTTGCAAAAGCTCAGGCTGTTGAAGCAGGGGTGTCACCATGAAGTTTGCAAAAGCATGGGCTGTTGAAGCAAGGGTGTCACCATGAAGTTTGCAAAAGCTCAAGCTGTTGAAGCAGGGGTGTCACCATGAAGTTTGCAAAAGCTCAGGCTGTTGAAGCAGGGGTGTCACCATGAAGTTTGCAAAAGCTCAGGCTGTTGAAGCAGGGGTGTCACCATGAAGTTTGCAAAAGCTCAGGCTGTTGAAGCAGGGGTGTCACCATGAAGTTTGCAAAAGCTCAAGCTGTTGAAGAAGGGGTGACACCATGAAGTTTGCAAAAGCTCAAGCTGTTGAAGCAGGGGTGTCACCATGAAGTTTGCAAAAGCTCAAGCTGTTGAAGAAGGGGTGACACCATGAAGTTTGCAAAAGCTCAAGCTGTTGAAGAAGGGGTGACACCATGAAGTTTGCAAAAGCTCAAGCTGTTGAAGCAGGGGTGTCACCATGAAGTTTGCAAAAGCTCAGGCTGTTGAAGCAGGGGTGTCACCATGAAGTTTGCAAAAGCTCAAGCTGTTGAAGCAGAGGTGTCACCATGAAGTTTGCAAAAGCTCAGGCTGTTGAAGCAGGGGTGTCACCATGAAGTTTGCAAAAGCATGGGCTGTTGAAGCAAGGGTGTCACCATGAAGTTTGCAAAAGCTCAAGCTGTTGAAGAAGGGGTGACACCATGAAGTTTGCTAAAGCTGCCTGTGCCAAGATGTACAAAATGTGTTTCAGGATGTACCTTAGGTGGAGTTTATGTCCCTTGTATTTACACGCATGACCGGTAAGAGTTACCGAAGGCGACTCAGGGCTTTGTCGTTGTACTTGTGTTATGTATTTTGAGTGCTGATTAACTCCCTTTGTGTTGATATGCCAGTGCTACGGTCTAGGTGTGGAAATTGGGATGTCACCTTGACGTTTGCAAAAGCTGCCGATGCCATGTGTTGAAAAAGGGGTGTCACCCTGAAGTTTGCAAAACTGCCTGTGCCAAGTGTTGAGAAAAGGGTGTCACCCTGAAGTTTGCAAAAGCTGCCTCTGCCAAGTGTTGAGAAAAGGGTGTCACCCTGAAGTTTGCAAAAGCTGCCTGTGCCAAGTGTTGAGAAAAGGGTGTCACCCTGAAGTTTGCAAAAGCTGCCTCTGCCAAGTGTTGAGAAAAGGGTGTCACCCTGAAGTTTGCAAAAGCTGCCAGTACCAGGTGTTGAGCTTTTGAAGAAGGGGTGTCATCGTCAGTCAGAGTCAGAAAGAAATCAGACTTGAAGTGGCTGTCAGGGGGTCCTGTCACTTGGCCTGTTGCTGGCTTCAGATGTTGGTCTGCGCACACCTGTCACACACAGGGTCTTGTTTTGTTATTTCACTGCTGGAAATACTGCAGTTTACAATCTGTCTGGTTCACAGGTTGTTTTTTGTCTTTTGTTAAAAAAAATAAAAATGAAACACTTAGTTTTAATCCTTTTATAATTATAAAAGCACTGCAAGTGTGATGCCAGGATTTATCTGAGCTGAGCATGCATTTTTGCAATCAAAATGTGCCTGCTTTGATTGAATGATGCTAGAGGTTTTAGAAGAAACACAAAGAGTGTGTTTCTTCTGCTGTGAAGTTGTTTGTTTGTTTTTTGTGTGTTTTTTCTGCTGTGGCAGATTTAGTTTGCCATTTACAGCAAAAAGTTGCAATAAGAGAGAGAGAGAGAACTTGAAAACTTTAGTCCTCAGTGATCGTAACATTAGGTCCATTTGGACCCATCTAATACAGTAACAGCCAGTCCTTGCTAGACTACAGTACAAACACAGATTTGTGCTTTGAGCCTAGTCAGCCACATAGGATTATATCAGGTCGAGAGAGAGAGAGAGAAGGTAAGTGAATGGTTCAGTTTTATTGCCCAGTCAACCTTTTAGGACATATCAGGATGGAGAGAGAGAGAGATATATCAGGGCTAGAGAGAGAGGGAGAGAGATACCAGGGCTAGAGAGAGAGGTAGAGATATCAGGGCTAGAGAGAGAGAGAGAGAGAAAAAAGAAGAAAAGAGAAGGGACCAAACTAAAGCTGATGCCAATTTTTTTCTGGAGTGTGAGAAAAAAAAAACAAGCATTTTATGTAAAGGATTCCCCAACGATTTGAAGCTGGCTTTTGTGGCAACATGAATAAATTGATGAAAGTCATGTTATCCACATGAAAGGCAAATGATAATTAGGATTAAAACTTGGGAGGTAGGATGGGAAAATTGCCAGGTTTTTTTTTCTCCCAAGATTTTTTTTCTTATTTTTTCTCGGTTTTGATTTCTTTCCAAACTGTTTGTGCCTTATGTGGCCTATTGACATTGATGTATCCCTATCTCCTTTCCGCATGATGTTAATTAACATTGCAAGACAGCATTTGGTTACATTCCTGTAAGACCAAGAAGCTTCTGGTCAGATTCTAAATGACTGATGTCCCATAGGAATCTTTGAAGTGAATGCTGATCTGTTTGTCGCTGCTGTCATTCCTGGTCAGATTGTAAACTGGCGGTAGACCGCACAGACAGGTAGCTGGCTGTTAATGCCCAGTCAACCATGATGGGAGATATGATGGTCAGGTACTTTTTTGTCCATGCTGTCAATCACTCAGTGTCAGTAGTGATCAGAATCTAAGCTGCTGATGTGCTGTAGAAATCTTTTGAATATCAGCTAGCTACAGACCACTCCCCTCCCCCACTCCCCTCCCCCCGCACTCCACCCACTGTGCTTGCAGTCACTGAGTCAGTCTTAACCCAAATCTTAACTCATAGTCTGATGAGTTGATGCTTAATGTCCTCAGATGTCATTTGACATATTAGGGACAAGTTGTGACCAAATGCCGAAGCACGGTTCAATAAAAGCCACATACGTAAGGTGTATGTGTGTTTAGCTGTAACCTGCCACCTGCACTTTTGGCAGAATGACCGGGATTTTTTACGTGCTACTGCGGTAACACGGGGGTGGAACGGATACCGAAATAAGGGTCAGCACAGAAAGTCGACTCTGGAGAAGAAAATTCTTCCGCCGCTCCAGCAGGGATTCGAACCCGCGACCTTTCAATCACAAGTCCGGCGCTCTAACCACTGAGCTATCCCCGCCCCCTACTCATAGTCTTAACTGCTTGATGCTTTTAACTGCTTGATGTGCCTGTGAGGTTTTCAAGTGATTGCCATTGCAATGGCTGGTCATTTGAGACCTATTTTATACACCCATGTGACTCAGCCCAGTCCTTCCGACTGCCTTCTGACCCACCCCCTCCCCCTGTTTTTTGTTTGTTTGTTTTGTTGTTGTTTTTCCCCTGCCCCCCTCCTTCCTTACTGTTCTTTATAAGATAAGCATTGACTGCTTCTATTTTATTTTCCGATACTAGTCAGATGAACTGATCAGATGCTTCATTTGCTCATAATGTGCTCACCGTATGTTCATAATATGTAACTGAATGATGTATGGCATGTGTTCATCTGACGCTGTGAGCACACTATGATGTTTCACTCACTCATTCATGCCTATATTTGTATAAATAATGCCTGTAATTTGATATATATATATATCTATTCATCAGTAGCTTAGCAAGGACTAGTTGTTAGACAGGTTTTTGACTGAACCTAAACTACAATCCTTGTAAAATAAAGTTTTCAAGTTCAAGTCTGGGAGTCTTTAAATGTGAGCTGATTTTTTTATTGATTTTTTTTAGGTGGGGAGGTGGGGGGATAATCAAACATGGGTAGCTTTGAAGTCAAGCTGGAAAGGGTCAAGCCGGAAAGCCTCCATCCATCTGTAACCTCACAGTCTTCTGAGCTCTGTTGTAGCTAGTCATAACTCACAGTCATAACTAACTGTATGATGACACTGATGTGCTAGTTCAGGAATCTTTAAATATAAGCTGATTGGGGGGGGGGGGGGCTGTAAAACCTGATCAAAATGTGAACTGCTTAGAAGTTTAGCTGAGGGTCAGGATGGAAAGCGCATCATGTCCAGCATTAACGTCACAGAGTCTTCTGAACTCTGTTGTAGACAATGACGCAGACAAAGACCGCCATGTTTTTTTGTCCTCTTCAGAGATGACACTGCGGACGATGGACACAAAATATGCTTTAGATCTCTTGCAGATCTCCTGTCCTACCAGCGAGAGGCCTTGATTGTTTCAACTGTGATCTCAATTGCTGTCACTGTGATCTCAAACTGTTTCAAAAGCGCATTGGGGGAAACATCTGAGAGATGTGGTGGAGCACATGTAATGGGTTTTTCCAAGGGCGTATAGATGTCATCTTGAACTGACCTGACCCGAGTCAGTGATAACAACGGGGCCATTGACACAAAGGCTGGAGAACCTGGCTCAGCTCAGGCTGGGCATTGGCTGCTGCATTGTCATATTCTGCAGTGTGAACCGCACTTCTGAAAGTGATTTATGCTCCAAAGGCAAAGATGCCAACCGTCAGCTGTGCTTCTGAACTTAGCTCCGTATTTCAAGCCGTAGATGGCTTACAGTGAAATGCGAACTGCACTTGGTGCTGAGTGGAGCACAGCTTGCACCTGTCCTAGGACAAACAAGTTATTATATATATATATACATTTTATTGATAATGTGCCTGTCCCAGTTCTAAAAATGAGCAAGCGCAGCACGGCGTCACATCAGACTCATAATACGTAGCTGAGAAAAACGCATGTAAAAAAACAGAATCTTGGTAATGAAGTTGATTCTGACAAGGCAATAATTATGACCAATTGATATTTGATTTTTAAAGTGTAGACACTTTCTTGCATACACTGTTATTATTGATAACTTTTTTTTATAGTGCTATTCTCTGCTCTTGAGCAGACTTGCTGTGCTCATGTCACATGTGATTGTTCAGGAGTGATTGTACCCTTTTATGACAGTGCGTTTTTTTGATATAATATCCACCAAAGTTGTGTTTTGACAGCATTGTTTGGTTGTTACATGAAACTGTTGCCGTCTTGGTGCACATTCTGTGTACACCATATAACCATGCACCAGTTTACAGTGTCAACCTTTGAGAGCCACATATGTCAGCTGCATGCGTGTTTAGCTGTAACCTGCCACCTGCACCTTTGGCAGAATGACCAGGATCTTTACATACTCCTGTGGTAACAGGGGTAGAACAGATACCGAAATAAGAGTCAGCATGAAAAGTTTATCCTGGAGAAGAAAATTCTCCTGCCGCTTCTCTGGGGACTCAAACCCGTGACCCATTGATCACAAATTTGGTGCTCTACCTAGTGAGCTATCCCTCTTCCCTGAGTGTACAGCCCAGAAATATTCCATTTTGCTGGTGTATATATATATGTTATACATCTGTCCCAGTAACAATCAGCCACAGTTCTAAGAATCACATCTCCAGTCTTTCTTGCACCGCTGAACTGGTTTATTTGTCCCCCCCCCCCCCCCCCCCCCTCCCCCTCCACCCCACTTTTTTTATATTTATTTTTAAAGAAAGGATTAACCAGAAACACCAACCTCCTGTCTTTATCTCCTTGGGTAATCTTTCAGTGTCATTTTCCCCTTGGACAGTCCTCTGCACTTGCCAGTAATGAAGGGGAGTTAAACAAAAATCTGATCCTGGTGGGGACCATTATTATGCTGGTTACCTAGGTCAGACACACTTTTCGCTACCTGAGTAGCTCATCAGTGACCACTGGCACATAATGGTGAGAGGATATCAGCTCAATACTAATGAAAAAAAATCACGGGGGGAAAAAAAATCACGGGGGGGAAAAAAATGACGAAAAGGGGGGGGGAATGACGACCCCAAAAAAAATTTAAAAAAATAAATACCGAAAAAGGGAAAAAATGTGGGAGAATACTCTCAGCTGGCACACCTAAGAAACTCTTCTTTTAATTAAAATGCAAGTGGGCACAGTGCAGCTTATAAGTGCAAATAATGAATGTATTCATGCATTACACTGTAAATTCATACAGAGCTGACTGGGCAGTTACACTTTGTCTTTGAGCCATTGAATGTATTCAAGCTGCTGTAACTGTATGCAAATTTGTACTTAAGGTCCCCTCTGCTGAGAATCCAGAGCTATCAGTGATTCTCTTTCTTTAACTTTTAAGCCTGCAGTAGATAGCTTTACATGCTTTTTCTGCTGCCAGTGAATCTGCCTTTCAGTAGTTTTTGTCTCTTTGTTCATAGTTGATTCAATTTCTTTTTTTTTTTTTTTTGCCATCAGTCTTCAAATATGAAATGACATGAAACACTAACAGTGAACTGGACTTATACTGGTGGCTTGATGACGTGTGTGGGATGAAACGTTCTGTGTTCTAATCACGTTGATTTTCATAATTGTCCTCCATGCCTGTTTTTTCTTACTTGCAACCAACAGCGAGTTTGTTGTGATGAGACCAAGAGTTGATTTTGTGAAATGGTGAAGGGTTCGTACAAACTGTAGTGATCCTATGGAATCCTTTCCATGAGCATTTTCTCACACATTGTTAAGCGCTTTTGGTTTGTTGTTTGTGTGCTAGTTTGATTCAGAAACTTATGGTTCCTGATATTGATCACAGGGTATTTTTTTGTTTTTTGCTTTGGTTTGGTTTTATCAGTTGCTCATGATAATCATAGGAGCAGTCAAGTTTCAATTTCTTATGACTTTGAAAGTTTCGTTTGTGCTTTCCTTTGAAAAGCGACATTGTTGATAATGCCGTATTAAGCTTTTTAATTACGTTTTGATGTACTTGTTATTATTTGTCAAAGACAACTGAATTTCCTTTTTAAGGATTAATAAAGTATTATTGTGTTGTAAAATAATGGCATCTGGGATGCATGTTTACAGCAGTCTTTTTCACTCCTCGTTTGGTCTTTTTGTTAGTGTGTGTGTGTGTGCATGTACTTGATTGCCTGCATGGAGTTTGTTTTTGTGCAAGTCTGTTTTAACACCAAACATGTTTAGCTTCTTTTCAAGTCTTTTTCACAGCAGTCTTTTTCACTCCTCCTTTGGTCTTTTTCTTAGTGTGTGTGTGTGTGTGTACTTGATTGCCTGCATGAAGTTTGTTTTTGTGCAAGTCTGTTTTAATGCCAAACATGTTTAGCTTCAAGTTACAACTTACTCGGATACACGCAACCAAATTGTAGCTGACACCAGCTAAGATTACTTTTTATATTGTACTTTCTTTCTTTTTTAACACCAAAGGAATCAAATAATGAAAATAATAACATTAGTGCAAAGCTTTGTATGGAGTTGCAGATATTTGAAAAGAATCTACCCTGATGTGAAAATGAATGGAATAATGTCTAACACGGTATGTAAAACACATGCAATGGAGAAATAAAGCAAACAAATCATTACACTAACACACAGCTTAGTATGGAGCTACAGGCATTTGAAAAGAAACAACCATGCTGTCCAAACAGAGTAATGACTTATCTGAATGAGGAAAAAAATCACTACGTTACGTACGTAGGGCAGAACTGCAGGAAATCAAATTCCATTGATGTCTCTGACGCAAAACTTAGAAATAGTAACTTAAAAATCCATCAACAAAATTCAGCAGCAAAATTAGACCTGCAAAACAAAAGTCAATCAGTGCTATTGATTAAAAAAAATGACCTGCCAATTTACACTGGCTGCTGTTCTATCAACCATTAACAAACAATGAGGACATCGGAGCACATGAGTTGCTCATTCAAAATTGATGATGATGTCCACTTTTATAGCACATGATTCCATTAACTTGTATGCTCAGTGTGCTGAAGGGGGTGGGGGGGAGGGGGGGGGGGGGGCGAGTGAAATACAGAGAAAATCACCAAAAATTAAACAAAAAGACAAAGGCATATGGTGCAAAGTCATTCACAGAACTGGTTTTTTTTTTATATGTCTGTGGAATACCACCACGGAGTCTGCTTCCCTGATTGTTTGTGGTAGGGCATTCCAGAGCTTGGGAGCAGAGTTGGAAAAGGCTCGGAAACCAAACTGTTTTTTGGTGCTGGCAAAGATATTGCAAGTAGATCTTTGTCTCACTTCAGTTTGTTCCAGCCATTGAAAAAGGAGACTGCACGACAGCCACCTTCCGGTAGTCTTGGTGCAGGCTGTGTAAATGATCGTTGTTGTTTGCAGCAAGGTTGGAGCCGCAGAGGCCTCCACATCTGAACCCCATCACCTGAGCTGAAGCATGTTTTTGTCTGAGGTATTCCCCAAGATTTTGTCCAGTGTACTGAGAAAAAGGCTTGTGGTGTTGGCACGTAAAATCCACAATTTGTGTGTGAATTTCTTTGTGGAGAATTTGCATGATGCAAACCTCTAAACTCAGTGCACAGTAGAGATAGTTGCCACCTCCAATGATGTTGTTGACTTCAGGTGAGCATTTTTTACTCTTGTGTGAGGTATAAGAATGCTTCCCCTTGTCTTGCCCTGATATAACTGTGAGCAAGTGCTCTTTGTACGTTTTTACAATAATTCCGCCCCGCTTAACGGATCAATGCAATTTCATTCCTGTACTTTAGTAACCCGGGAACCGGAGCAGACGACGCTTTTGTTTTGAAGCGCGGCGTGTGGCGTAACGCCACATGGCCTTCACGCAGCCGACCGGCGATAGCCGCCAGTGAGCGCCTTTTTCAAATCTGTTTTTCTCCCTTAACATTTTGACCGCTTGTTTGTTTACCTACTCTTTGTCTATCTAGTCCTTTTTATGCACTAAGCTATGTATAATATAATTTGGCATTTTAGAATGTTTATTTATCGTTTATTCAGACACCGGATCGAGCTTAATTAGTAGCCGATGCCTCTCTAGGTCCATTCTTTTATAGCCGTCGTCTGCATGGCGCGCTTTGTTTAGAACTAGTAAATGGTAGTGAAACTGTTGTTTTGATTCGATTAAAGTAATTCTGTGTCGATCAATGCGTTGTCGTATAGTATTTTGCTTAGCTGACTTCATGTTTAGTGTTTATTTTGGGCTGAAATTAACTTATTAAGTATTGTGTACTGTAGAAGCTAAGTTGTATTCATAGACTACTTAATCTCACTATCAGCGCTGCTGCGACTAAGGTTACGCGCCCCAGGCGAAAGTTCGCACCGATTGTTTTAATGCTAGTCTTTGAGTTTGTCTTGCTTCTCTTACAGAGCGTTGTATTGTAATTGTTATGTACCATTTTAACCGTGGGAGCGTGCTCTTTATTCCGATGTAAGTTTTAGTGACATTTATATTTTGTACATTGTGTTAGTTGTGATTTAGTTGTACGAATCTGTATATAGACAGGCGCAAGCCACGCTTCCCACTCTTGTTGTCAATAAAATAAGTCATGTGTGTACATTTTGTTTATACGGTTTAAAAGATTGTAACTGTAGCTTTTATTTGATGTTTTTGATGTTTTAATTAGTTTAGTTATTGTAGAGGAAAGTGTATTTGTGCGGGCCAGGGAAACACAATTGTCAGCCATTTTGTGGTCCAGAGGGGCAATTTTACTGTAGCGATAGCGTGTGTTCCCTGTGGCCCTCGCCGTTCTCTTATCTATGCGTGAGCGTGATGATTTTGTGGGTGTGCTGAAAACTGTCTGCGGCTGAACAAGTAAAAACTGATTGCTGCCATACGCCTGCTGTGGTCTCCACTTTATTGACTCCGCTGCCTGTGTCTTGTCCTTTGACCACTCCACACCATTACATAACCATAATTGTTAACTGGGTGTAAAAAACACCAAGTTACTTACTTTGCCCTTGCTGATGTTCTCTTATAGCACATGAGGTGCGTGTCGCACAAAGCTCAGAATTAACATTCATGTATTCTGCGGTGCCACACGTGATTTGGTATCTGTTATGCACACTGTACTGTACAAATCAGAGATCACCTCCATCTGTCCATGTGTGTGTGTGTTCTCTGGTGCCATAATTATGTGATTTGGTATCTTTTAGTACTCTCTACTGCATTAATCAGAGATCACCTCTGCACACCCTCCCTCCATGGAACAAAACAAATAATGAGAAACTCAAACTCAGAAACTTTATTTCACAATGATTTTAGTTTAATCAAAAAGCTAACAATTAGTCCTTGCTAAGCTACTGATGAGTAAATATAAAATTACAGGCATCAACATGTCATATATATATATATATAATAGAAGGTATAACAAAGTCCAAGCATGTTTTTTCTTAGTGGAAACTATTTACTCCAAATTTTTGCCCTTGAGGGCTTATTTTTGTGCCAGGAGTCACAGAGAGCCTTGTTTTTCTGTATATATATATATAGTGAGAGAGAGGGGGGAATTTCTTCTGCATGAATTAAAACAAACATTGCTTACTCATACTGGTTCTCTGATAAAGTGAAACCAAGCTGCCCACAGAAACTGGCTGAAACAATAACATACAACCGCCACCTGCATAGAGGGTTTATGTTGTATAGCTAGTAGGTGGGCAATAGTTCAGTTAGGAATCGGGGAGTGTTCAACAATGAAGCAGACTTGCAATGCTTGGCTTTGACTTGTCTGAGTGGGAAAAGGGGACAATATGTTTCACTTGGCTGATCCATTTTTGACTAATCCATTGTAAAATTAGTTGCACAAAGAGCAGCTGTGGTTGAGAGATAAAAAAGGTTTGACTTATTTGAAGTTGAACTTGAGCATTTTTCAACTGTCTATGCTTTATACTTTTTGAATTGATGTGTGTGTGTGTGTGTGTATTAAGCTGAATACTTTGCACAGAACTGCGTGTGCAGGCATGTAGGTATGCACACACACACACACACACACACACACACACACACACACACACACACACACACACACACACACACACACACACACACACTCACACACACACACACACACACACACACACACACACACATTTACCCTCAAACACAGTGCTGTTGTATATTCCAATAATTATTATTCACATAAAAGAACCAAAACTACACATACATAGTAGTATTTAGAGAGATTAGATTTTTCTTATGTGATTGTCATTTAGTTTCTGATTCTTGTTTTTGTGTTCAAAGAAATGACCTCTCCAAAAAGAAAATGAAAACCACAGAAAGTATAATTTGATATAAACCAAAATATTTGTCAAATCACAAAATGCATGTTATTAAAAAAGCAAAAGGTTTCTGATTCTTGTTTTTGTGTTGAAAGAAATGACCTATCCAAAAAGAAAATGAAAACCACAGAAAGTATAATAATAAACCGAAATATTTGTCAGATCATAAAATGCATTTTATTAAAACAGCAAAATCGGGAACTGATCCCCAAACACATGCTGTATGCGTACAGGCAGTTACAGGTTGCTTTCAGGCCATTTGACGTTTTTCCCCCAGCTAGTTTTAGTCTTTTCATGTTTGATAAAAGTTTCAGTTTTATATTTCAGAATTGGAAATGAGACACATTCTGATACAATAACAGCTTTAGCAGGAAAAAAATCAAATAAAATAAACAGCACACCAGTAAAATTGTCTGCCCCCCCCCCCCCCCCCCCCCCCCCCCAAAAAAAAAGGAAGGGGAAAAAAAGAAACAAAGAAAAATTGAAGTAAAA
The DNA here is from genome assembly GCA_963584105.1 of Alviniconcha strummeri. NCBI lineage: Eukaryota > Metazoa > Mollusca > Gastropoda > Provannidae > Alviniconcha > Alviniconcha strummeri. Next base: position 18,391,026 of record OY757549.1, read on the forward strand.
AAGGAAAGATTCTAGGCTTAAATGTTGCTTTGGACTGATTTTCTGGGAAGTTGACAAAAAGTACTTTAAGCCTCTGAGAAACCTGCGTAGCATAAGACAAACACAAAAAGTTTAAATCTTCTGGCACCACAATCCAGCACCTTTTTCTTTTAATACCGTCGAAAGACTTTGCTTTTCAGCCATTTCCCAGAAGCAAGTGCAGCCTCTGATCAGGCTGAACCATAACCACCACTCAATGTCTTTGTACACTGATGCAATCCTATGCAAACTGTGAAGAGGCAAAAGAATATGCAAGCAATCAGTACTGTTTATTTACAGTGAGCGGGGAATCATGGAGAAAAGGTGCCAAGTTGCCGAGTACACAAGGTCTTGTGGCTTTACAGAAGTGTGACTACTCTGAGTAATTATTACAATAACAAATATATATATATATAAAATATAAAAAATAAAAAGTGTGGATAAAAAATTATGTGCACTTGAAGTGAAGTAAAAAACAAAACAAAAATCATGGACTTTTACTTTCAGGTGTAGCTTTTGGTACATGTGCTCACTTGACTAGTTTGCTAGTTTTAACAATTAATAAATATTCATCAGTGTTCTCGAGAAGAAGTAAAGGCAAGTGTGTATGTGCCGTGTGCAACAAGTGTTACTTTGGGTAAACCCCCACCCACCACCCACCCCCGTATAAAAAAAAACATCTGTCTCTAAATATGACAGCATCTGTATTGTGCAGGACGGAAACTTTTTACACAGCTAATATCACAGTCAAACAAAAATGGCAGGAAAAAACAATACTCCTAAACCGTAGAAAGAAGAACAGTATTCAATACACACATGAGTAACATTTACAAAGATGCAATCAGCACAAAATCAAGGCATTATAGGTCTGTGAAAGAACCATCACAGCAAATGTTCATCATGACAACAAAACAACGTTATAATTTTTCAATGGCAGGAAATACTATTTATGCTTGGGGAAGAGGGAGTGGGGATGTCTGGGTTTTGCGGGGCTAGGGGTGGGGACTATCCTTGGAATACTTATTCCTTTAGAGTGAAATGCCTTAAACACTTATTATATCCTTTGAGAATTTTGAGAAAACTTGATTTCATTTCCATTAAATACACATTGATGTCTGTGGACAAAAGTGACCAAATGGATGTGTTTTTGTGCGTGTTTGTGTGATTTGTTTTTTTGGGGGGTACTGTTATCCAAGAATAAAATCCTAATTCACACAGTGTTACTATAATTATATGCAATGCGACAACACAATGTGTGTTGGCAAATGCTGCCACAACTTCAGATCCTGATTTCAACAAAACACAACCACCAGCAGCATATCAGTTAAGACGTATACAGTAATGGCACACCTAATTTACAACAAAACAAGGGGCTAATGTTGCGTACATGATTTTGGCATGGTGCCAGAGTATTTACAAGATATTCCCAGAATGACAGTTGTGTTTGTTTTGATTTGGTTGCTGAACTTTATATATAAAACTATTTAAAAAAACTTGTGGATTAAACTCTTGATGAAGAAAACTTTTGAGTCTTTCTGTGTGTGCATATATGTTATGCCTTTGAACCACAAATTATTTCCTCCTCACCAGCTAGTCAAAAGAGGTAGTTTCAAAGCAGCCACAATCGTCATTTGGAATGGCATGCATCATAATGTGAAATAATGGCTGTCACTTTCAAATATTGCTGGTTTTAGTTTGTATAAACTGTTTGTTTGTTTTCATGTACAAGTACCAAATAAAGTCAGTAATGGCTTTTTGGGTATACAGACATCATTATTCATAAAACCAAATTATGCACAGGGTCTGTGTGAGAAAAGCTTTGGTTTCTTTTGCTGATTTTAAATGACCAGCACAAAAACAGGAAATCATGTTTGTAAAGTATGCAAATCTGCTTCCAAATTTTTCTGTTGCTGATTTTATTACACATCTAGAACTAGGTCACTGAATGAGGCCTTTAGCCTATTGGCCGATTCAGACGGGGTTGTTAACTCCCTTGACTTTTGCCCGGCATCGCTTAAGTCTCTTGGCTGCTTTTACTTCCGGTGTGTACTTTCTTCACAATAGAAGGCGGTGACAGTGAATTTGCGAATTATACACTGCCAGCTTTAAAGGCATTTTTGGAGGCCCGTAGTCATAATGTGTCTGGCAATAAGCAATAACTTGTTGCTCGTGCTATAGTATGCCCTAAAACGCTTTTTTTCCACAAACTCGCGATCTTTTGGTCGGCCAAAGAATGACGCAAAGACACTTTATTTCCACCCTCTACCGCTCTCCACAGTATTTTTTGCAACTGATGAGTTGATGCATGCTTAATGTCCTCAGATGTCATTTGACATATTAGGGACAAGTTGTGACCAATGCCGAAGCACGGTTCAATAAAAGCCACATATGTAAGGTGTATGCGTGTTTAGCTGTAACCTGCCACCTGCCTTTTTGGCAGAATGACCAGGATTTTTTACGTGCTACTGTGGTAACACAGGGGTGGAACGGATACCGAAATAAGAGTCAGCACAGAAAGTCGACCCTGGAGAAGAAAATTCTCCCGCCGTTCCAGCAGGGATTCGAACCCGCGACCTTTCAATCACGAGTCCGGCGCTCTAACCACTGAGCTATCCCCGCCCCCTTTTGCAACTGCAACAGTATTGGCATTTATACTGCGTCGGATTCTAGGTTCAACTTCCACTGTTATACACAGCGTGAAGCAACGCCTACTCAGAAATTGGCCCGGAAGTGCGCTGCGACCTCTCGCGACTTCTTTCGTGAAAGATTACAAAGTGCATTCACTCTAGCAAACCAGCTTCGCTGAATCGCCCAGTACAAGTAATGGAACTAGGTCACAGAGTTCTTTGGGTTTAACTTGAAGTATGGGCCACTGTGTTGTTTAGGTAGATCTTGCAGTCCTAAGTCATTGTGCCCTCTGGGTAGGCTTTTCAGTACTGGGTCATTGAGCTGTTTGGGTAGACTTTGCAGTACTGGGTCATCGTGCTGTTTGGGTAGACTTTGCAGTACTAGGTCAAAGTGCTGTTTGGGTAGACTTTGTAGTACTAGGTCATCGTGCTGTTTGGGTAGACTTTGCAGTACTAGGTCATTGTATTGTTTGGGTAGACTTTGCAGTACTGGGTCATTGTGCTGTTTGGGTAGACTTTGCAGTACTAGGTCATTGTGTTGTTTGGGTAGACTTTGCAGTACTGGGTCATTGTGCTGTTTGGGTAGACTTTGCAGTACTAGGTCATCGTGTTGTTTGGGTAGACTTTGCAGTGCTAGGTCATTGTGTTGTTTGGGTAGACTTTGCAGTACTGGGTCATTGTGCTGTTTGGGTAGACTTTGCAGTACTAGGTCATCGTGTTGTTTGGGTAGACTTTGCAGTACTAGGTCACTGTGTCCTCTGGGTAGACTTTGCAGTTCCATGGGCAATACTAGATCGTTGCATTCTTTGGGTCAAATTTGCAGTAAAACTTACAGGCCACTTTGTTCTTTGGGTCAGATTTGCAGTGCTAGGTCACTATGTTCTCTGAGCTAAATTTGCAGTACCAGACCATTGTGTTCTTTGGGCAGAATTTGCAGTTCCAGTTCACTGCATTCTTTGGGCATAATTTGCAGTAATAGGCCATTCTGTTCTTGGGGCAGAATTTGCAGTACTATTTCTACCTGTCATTGTGTTGCCTGAGTAGAATGTGCAGTACTAGGTCATTGTTCTTTGGTCGACTTTGCAGTCCTAGGTCACTGCGTTGTTTGGGTAGACTTTGCAGTACTAGGTCACTGCATTGTTAGGGTAGGCTTTGTAGTACTAGGTCATTGAGTTGTTTGGGTAGACTTTACAGTACTAAGGCACTGTGTTGTTTGGGTAGACTTTGCAGCCCTAGATCATAGTGTTGTTTGGGTAGACTTTGCAGTACTAGGTCATTGTGTCCTTTGGGTAGACTTTACAGTCCTAGGTCATTGTGTTGTTTGGGTAGGCTATGCAGTACTGGGTCATTGTGTCCTCTGGGTAGACTTTGCAGTCCTAGTTCATTGTGTCCTTTGGGTAGACTTTGCAGTCCTAGGTCATTTTGTTGTTTGGGTAGACTGCAGTACTGGGTCATTGTGTTTGGGTAGACTTTGCAGTACTGGGTCATTGTGTTGTTTGGGTAGGCTTTGCAGTACTGGGTCATTGTGTTGTTTGGGTAGACTTTGCAGTACTGGGTCATTGTGTTGTTTGGGTAGGCTTTGCAGTACTGGGTCATTGTGTTGTTTGGGTAGGCTTTGCAGTACTGGGTCATTGTGTTGTTTGGGTAGACTTTGCAGTACTGGGTCATTGTGTTGTTTGGGTAGACTTTGCAGTACTGGGTCACTGTGGTTTTATGTTTACACAGCCTCCAAGCTGGGCAGGTTCTTCACACCAGCTGTTTTTCTGATGGGTCCTTTTCTTGGATCAATGATCCTCTGGTCGTTTGGAATGTTTCTGTGGTGGAGAAGAAAAAAAAAGAACAACACATCAGACAACAGAACATGATGGACAACTATGTAAACATAATCTAATACCACCTTTCTGTGAACAGAAAAGTGCAAGATGATAGTTCATATGTCATCACGGGAGATCACTGCATAGTTAAAGATTTTTCAGCCTGGAACAATTGGTACAAAATTGTTTTGTACAATTTATTTTAGTTCCTCAGCTTGGTGTGCTGAAAAATTCAGAATAAACAACTGTCAAAACTTGTGGGCTACAGCAGCAACATTGGTGTTTTGAGATACTTCATTGTGTACATTTCATATAACAGGGCTTGACCATAAATGAAGGCTGATGCACTGCCAGGGTATAAAATAAAACAGACTGGTTTGATTGACTGACTGAGAACTCAGGAGCTGTGTGAAAGTTGAGGTGGCCATCCTGGACTCCCATCCCTAATAACCCTGTGGTTTCTGTGGTCATATAAAGCAACACTTCAACAACAACTTGACTGACTGGAATGCTAGAGGAAGCAAACCAAGGCATGCATACTGTCTGTGAAAACGCAAATTTCCACATTTATTTTTTTGGTTGTAGATGCACAACCCCTGTCTGTGACGTTATCTTCAATATGAGGAAAGTCACCTTACAGAAGATGATCAGCTGAGCTGGAAGTGAAAATCTGTGAGGAGGTGAAGAAGGAATACATTGACATGCAGTTTCATGATGCTACAGGTATTTTTATTTCCCCAAAAGTGACCTCAGGATAGCCTCAGATAGCATAGATTTTGATTGGGTGGGGTGGGGGGGGTGGGGGAGGATGACTCCAGACCCCCCTTACAGTTTTCAGTGTTTTTTCTCTTGAGGTAATGCCCATGCCTGAAACCATGACCAAGTGGACACTGTGCAGTGTAGTGGCTTTCCTTGCCCCCAAAAGTCAAAGGGTGGACCTGAAATGTTGACGACTTACCCGGTAGTGTCTCTGTGTGTCCTTGGGGTGTTGCCATTCTCCTGGCCTGGCGCCATCAGCATTCTCTGTTTGCTCTTCATTTCATTGATCGTTGACTTGGCCGCGTTGATCTCCAGCACATACTGTTTGCGCTCGTCATTGGCTTTGTGATAGGCCTGGAGACAGAGGAAGCAGACATTCCTTTTCATGGCGCAGAGTCTGGGAGCCTTTTCACAAAAC
>OY757549.1:18400375-18438555 GCA_963584105.1 Alviniconcha strummeri
TCAGCGGGCAAAACATCTCATTAGGCACATCAAGGGTTAATTGCCCAGTGATTTATGAACGGTATGCATGTAATTACATGAAACCTGCAATTTACTGCATGCGGCGCCGTACTTTTCCAGCCGCTGCCCAGCATCCGAATGGCGGCATAAAAGTGTGGCTCGTGTGTGATGGATGCAAAGTACGAATAGCTGTCGCGTGCGGTGCCGATTTTTCTCGGCTGCCTAGCTTAGTTAGGGAGGGATAACGCGGTGGCCCTAGACGTGGTGTTCCGGAATCCTATTATTGCATGCTTCGGGGACATTTCGCCAATTTATATTGCGTGCAGCTGCCAAATAGGCACGAGGCGTAGTTTGATACAGATTCTCGAGTTTCACAAAAAGGTATCTGATTACAAGAGCAAACTTTATGAACTTTTTTGTGTCCGTCCTCTGGGGCCATACAATGAAGTCGCTGTCACAGTGAAGAGGTTTAGAGTGACCAAGGATACGTCTTGAACTAACCGTATAAACTTACACTTTTTATTTATTTATGTCAGACACTGAGATTATAAAGGCGGATAAACCTTATTTACTTCCTTTTCTTCTTCTTCTCCTTCATGTTTTTATTTCGCGTAGAAAATATAGGATTTTGGCTAAGGTGGTTTAACTTGATCCTTTCTTGATACAACCATGCTCCATGTCACTTCATGCACAGCCACATACGTAAGGTGTATGCGTGTTTAACTGTAACCTGCCACCTGCACTTGGCAGAATGACCGGGATCTTTTACGTGCTGCTGCGGTAACACGGGGGTGGAACGGTTACCGAAATAAGAGTCAGCACAGATAGTCGACCCTGGAGAAGGAAATTCTCCCGCCGCTCCTGCAGGGATTCGAACCCGCGACCTTTCAGTCACGAGTCCGGCGCTCTAACCACTGAGCTATCCCCGCCCCATAGCAAAGCAATATGCCAGTCTAACGTCAAAAACAGAGTATCACTTCCTTCTCTCCGTGACATGGCCTTCACATCCCTTCCTCTAACACCTCTTCTCTAAAGAATAAAGAAGCGACAAATCCCACTTTTTGTTCTCTAAACTTTTCCCCCGAAAGAGGAAGAAAACGGAAAATACCACCTTTTTTTCCCCAAAGAAGAAGAAAGAACAAGAAAAGAATTTTAAAAATGGCAATATCCGTCCCCTAAGAAGAAGAAATTAACAAAATTGAAATTGTCTGTCCTTTTCGTTTTTTTTTTGTTTGTTTTTTTCTTCTTTCTTCTTCTTTTTTTAATCCCTCAGCAACCCAAGAAGAAAAAGGGAAAAATCCCTCAGCAACCCAAGAAGAAAAAGGGAAAAATATTGCCACAGAAAAAGTGGTCATTGAAACTGTAAACCATGGCAAGATCCTGGAATCCTTTTTTGGCCCAGGGCCGAGGTGGCAGTCAGGTTCACACCAGCCAACATACTGTTACGTCCCCCTCGAAGCGCCCACCGGTACACCCCATCCAAGCCCCCCCCCTTCCCCCCCCCTCCGTTGTACCCCTCCAAGACCCCCCCCCCCCCCACGTTACACCCCCTCCGAGCCCCCACCGTTACACCCCCTCCATGCCCCCACAGTTCTACCCCTCCAAGCCCCCACCGTTACACCCTTCCGAGCCACCACCGTTTCACCCCTGCAAGCCCCCACCGTTCTACCCCCTCCAAGCCCCCACCGTTACACCCTTCCGAGCCACCACCGTTTCACCCCTGCAAGCCCCCACCGTTACACCTCCCTCCAAGACACCACCGTTTCACCGCTCGAAGCCCCCACAGTTACAACCCCCTCCAAACCCCCACCGTTATGCCCCGCTCCAAGCCCCCACCGTTATGCCCCCCACCACCTCCAAGCCCCCACCGTTACACCCCTCCAAGGTCCCACCGTTACACCTCTCTAAGCTCCCACCGTTACACCTCCCCTCTTAGCCCCACCGTTACACCTCCCCTCTAAGCCCCACCGTTAGATCCCCCAAGCCCCCATCGTCACACCCCGCTCAAAGCCCCCACCCCCTCCTAGCCCCCATCGTCACACCCGCTCAAAGCCCCCACCCCCTCCAAGCCCCCACCGTTACACCCCCCTCTAAGCCTCCACCCCCTCCAAGCCCCCATCGTCACACCCCGCTCCAAGCCCCCACCACCTCCAAGCCCCCATCGTCACACCCCGCTCCAAGCCCCCACCCCTCCAAGCCCCCACCGTCACACCCCGCTCCAAGCCCCCCACCCCTCTCCCGTCAATCATTATTAGTACCATTAGAGTCTTTTCAGCGTGTGGACGCAGAGCAGTTGCTGCAAGCACCAGCCACGTGCGCGCTTCAGCGCCACCCATTGATTTCCAGCGACGCCATTAAAAATTAATCTTTTATTGCATTAGTGGGACGCCGTGCCGCTGACTCGGACAAGAGCAAAGAACAGCCGATATTCATTGTGCCAGCATCCCTTCCCCTCTTGTCGCGTGGCTTCTTCCCCCCTACACCCCACCCCCCTCCCCCAACCCGCCCCCCTCGCCCAACCCCTCCCCCATTGTGGACAGGTATTAATTTTCTGTTGACATTTTCTGTTGACATTTCGGAATAAAGAAGGAGCACTGCGAAAGCGGAGTTTACTGTGCCCGAGTCTTGGCAACAATAGAAGCATGTCTAGAACAGAGGGCACCCTGCCCGTTGACAAACACAAGCCTTTTTTTTTTTTTTTTTTTTTTTTTTTTTAGTTGCCTCAGAACTGTTGATTTTGAAGGGAGAAACGGTTGATGTTGTGTGCCTCGGACTAAGGACGGTTCTGGCGTCTTATCGAACGTGCTTCTTGTTTTGTTATCGAACGAGTGTGGAGTTTGAAAACCAGCTCGGCCGGCCCCCTTTTTGTCTGTATTTGTTTTCACCGAACCGGAACGTCTACCAGGTCTCTATCGAACACGCCTTTTGTTTCTCCTCATCCAGTTTGATCGTTTCGCTTGTCTTCATCAAATGCGCCTTTGTCTTCATCGAACTTGACCACGTTCTGAGGGCTGTTAATCGTTTGCTATCAAATATCGATATTGCTGTAAAGTCATGCACAGCTCCGTTTTGTATGTTTCGCCACGCTAAACACTAGGGCCGTGCATACGCCCATCCGCTTAGTAAGTAAGTAAACATGGTGCTTAACGTCCACAGAAACCATAAGGCTTATTAGGGACGGGGAGAAGGGGAGGAAGGGGGTATGGAGGTAGGGGGAGAGGGAGATTATATACCTATCGCTACACCGTCACCACCAGAATGATTCCTGCATTAAGATGGGCAGCGACGAGAGCCATTTTAATGTTTCAGTAGGTAGTGATGGACAAAGTCACAAGACAGTGTCCACAAACCACAACCTTTTTGAAGAAAAGGGAGAGCCGAACCGGTATCAAACCGATATCCTTCCGCTTACCAACCTAACGCCTTACCGCTAGGCCAACCCGGCTCACCCCATCCGCTTAGGGTGTAAGACAAATTAAGTACCGGTCAGTTCGCCACGGGGAAGTTCACCACCGAACAGTTCATTCCTGAAAAAACACACCAAAAAAACGTTAGACGAATCGCCACCGGCGGAGCGAGTATGTGTTACTGTGTGATATTCTTTGCGGTGAATCGCGCGCGCGTACGCACGCACACACACACACACACACACACACACACACACACACACACACACACACACACACACACACACACACACACACACACACACACACACACACACGTATTTCCAGCATGACAGCCTTCTCAAAACTGAAGTGCTGAGGGTTATTGGGTGGCGGTTAAAGGTGTCGAGTTGTCCTAGGTTATCTTTTATTCGGTGGCGAATTGTCCTAGGCTATTTTTTATTTGGTGGCGAATTGTCCTAGGCTGTCGTTTACTTATCGTTTATTTGCTGGCGAGTTGTCCTAGGTTATCTTTTATTCGGTGGCGAATTTTCCTAGAACATCGTGTTTGATGTTGAACTGCCCTCAGCTATTTTATTTTTAAAATTATTTTTGGGAGGCGGGTGGTAGCGGATTGAATTGTCCACGCTCCTCCGCTCCGGATCGGTAAATATGGATCCTATAAACTGCATTCAGGTCGATTTTCAGCCTTTCTCCTGGACCAGCTTCCCCTAACTCCTACCCCCACACACTCCCTACCCAACCCCCCAACCCCAGTGTTGGCTGACGATGGAAAGAGTGTTGGGCAGGCAGGGCGGCACGGGAAGCGGTCATGGCCAGTGTCAGACAAAGTGTTGAATAGGGGGCGCAAAATGGTCAAGACGGCAGTTCCGTGCCGGCAAGGAGTTTGTTGACATGGCGGCAAAACGCAAGCAAAAAAGCGGAGGCAGGTAATCGCGATCAGGAAGACGGGTGGTGGGCGGACGGGGCGCCGTGGCCGCTGTTTTTCTACCAACTCCGGGGTTCCTGTCCCGACGATGATCATATTTTTGGAAATTGCTGTGTAATTGCCCGTTGGATCCGACGTTTTGGCCTTCGTGTGACGGAACAAAAAAAGAGTCATTGTTTGGTTGTGTGTGTGTGTGTGTGTGTGTGTGTGTGTGTGTGTGTGTGTGTGTGTGTGTGTGTGTGTGTGAGTGTGTGTGTGTGTGTGTGTGTGTGTGTGTGTGTGTGTGTGTGTGTGTGTGTGTGTGTGTGTGTGTGTGTATGTATGTGTGTATGTGTGTGTGTGTGTGTGTGTGTGTGTGTGTGTGGTGTGTTTGTGTGTGTGCGTGCGTGCGTGCGTGCCTGCTTGTGTGTGTATTAGCGAGTTTTAGTTCACATTGTTTAGTTTCCACTTTACCCGTTTACTTTTCCATTCTGTTATCAAAGTAGAACAGTATTTTGGACCAGTTTTAATTCTTCGCTTAAAATACTTGAGTGATTGTTCTAATGGCTATTTAATACAGTTACGTTTTCACCTTTATGGCTTAACGGGCTGGTTGTGTTTCCCTTGCGACGTAATGACACGAAAAAGGACACAACATTACACAATGTCAAACCCGCAAGGTCTGCACAAGTGACGGGAATTTATTGGTAGTTTTTGTGCAAAAACGTCGTCCGCAAAGACCCGCACATCGCTCGGTCGACCGCCAGAACGTCCATTGAATAAGTAAGTAAATATGGTGCTTAACGTCCACAGAGACCATACGGCTTATTAGGGACGGGGAGAAGGGGGAAAGGGGGTATGGAGGTGGGGGGAGAGGGAGATCGTATACCTATCGCTACACTGTCACCTCAGAATGACTTCTGCTTTAAGGTGGGCAGCGATGAGAGCCATTTTAATGTTTCATAATTGTGAAGGACAAAGTCACGAGACGGTGTCCACAGACCGCAACTTTTTGTGAAGAGAAAGGGGAGCCGAAGCAGATTCGAACCGAGGTCCCTCTGCTTACCAGCCTAACGCCTTACCGCTAGGCCAAACCGGCTCACGTTCATCGAGGCGGAAACATCGATTGATGGAGTTAGCACAGTGCGCTGTTCACACTGCCGTACGTGCTGTCGTGGCCCGCAGCCCTTTGACGTGAGAACTCCGACGGAGACTCAAAGGATTTCCCACAGACACTACCGTGTAGTGCCCTCGCTTTAAACAAGCCCCGGGCGACAGAGAGGCGTTCATGGATCCTTAGACTTTTGGAGTCAGGGACCGGGGAAGACAGGAGTAGTTACAGGTAGAACGAGCTGGTTTATTAGATCCTTGCACAATGGCGAGAAAGAGTGAAAAGGTGTTTACTCTCTCCCCGGGGAGAAGGCGTGAATGAACAACCGGCTGGCTTTTCTTTTAGTCTTTGTGTGCTGAAGTGGCCAGGGGGTTAACCGGGACTGCGGTATCGCCGCCTCGTAATTGGTCCCCGAGGAGGTTGATCAACGGACAGCACGGGCCTGCCACCCTGTGAGTCGGTTTGGCCTAGCGGTAAGGCGTTCGGCTGGTAAGCAGAGGGGCTTCGGTTCGAATCTGCTTCGGCTCTCCTTTCTCTTCGAAAATTGTGGTCTGTGGACACTGTCTTGTGATTTTGTCCCTCAGAATTAATGAAGCATTAAAATGGCTCTCATCGCTGCCCATCTTAACGCGGGAGTCATTCTGGTGGGGACAGTGTAGCGATAGGTATATAATCCCCCTCTCCCCCTAGTTCCACACCCCCTTCCCCCCTTCTCCATGTCCCTAATAAGCTTTATGGTTTATGTGGACGTTAAGCACCATGTTTACTTACTTACCTGCAACCGATCGCTGGCGGTGGATGTAGACGTGTGTATCATTGTCAGTGGATTTAAGATTTAAACGAGACATTTGTTGTTGTTTTGGCGTAATTTATTGGCATATACTATGTTGAAAATCGTAAGATTAATATCACTTACATGAAAAACAAATCAAATAAAAAGGAAGAAGAAGAATGTAGACTTGTCAGTATCTGGTCGATAACCAATAATTATAAAGATAAAAAGTTGGCGGTGGATGTAGACCTGTGGAATGTCAGTGGATGCAGACTTGTGGATCACTGTCAGTGGATGCAGACTTGTGGATCGGTGTCAGTGGATGCAGACTTGTGGATCGGTGTCGGTGGCTGTAAACTTGTGCCGGGTCGTTGTGAATGGATGTAGACTTGTGGATGGGTGTCTGTGGATGCAGACTTGTAGATCGATGGCGGTGGAAGAAGACGTGCGGATCATTAGAGACTTGTCCAAAAATCACGCTTAGAGCTCTAGTCACCTGTTTCACTTCACTCTACTTCATTTCAGTGCCTTCTTCCGGGGGTTGGGGGGGGGGGGGGTTAACCGGTTAATGTTCTCATTCGCCAAGCTTTCGCCTTTATCGGTGATTGCAAGTATGCTTTGCAAGTGGCTAAGGACTCAAGCTGCTTTTACTGCAGTCACCCAGGTCACCAGCAATGAGGACAAGACGTTGATACGACCGTTCCTAACATCCTCGTCCTTTCAAGCGCTGGTCGTTAGCGGTCGGGGGCCATTGATTGCGGAGACTATGTCAGGAGGGGCGCGTCCCGGGGTTTTTCAGTTGCCGAAGCTCCGATCGACGAGAGACGACTTGTAAGCAGACATGCAGGAGTCGATTTTAGGTTACCTAGTGGAAAGCGGAGTCGCTGTCTTCGATCAAGAAGGTGCGAAACAAAGGTAGTATTGCTTTTGTGTACTGACTGACCTGAAGTCTTTGGCTGCAATTCTATTGATTTCAACTTTTCATGTTCAGTCCTTGGCGCACTTGCCTGTTGCTCATGACGCTGGCAGCGCCTGGCACAAGTCTTCGAGGCCTCTGACCTTCATTCTTTCCTCCCAGACTCCCATATTTCCCTGCTGTTGGCACGCTGCAGGACCAGGTGTATGCGTGTTTATGGCGGAGTGTGTATATCGCTTTTACCGGCTGCCTAACAGCTCGCCCTCATCGTCTCCAGGTACTCGCATCAAGTCGCGTGGGCGTTGCGGCTATGGAGGGTGCAGGGCAGGTGATGATGGACTGCCTGCTGCACTGCCTCACCCCACAGCCTGTCCTCCCTTTCCTGATCCCCCGTCTGCGTGTTATCACATGCTTTGTTGCCATACGGGCAGATGGAGCTGCGGTTGTTGTGACGTTGTGTGCATGCGTGGATGTGGTGCCGTGCTGTGTGTGTGTGTGTGTGTGTGTGTGTGTGTGTGTGTGTGTGTGTGTGTGTGTGTGTGTGTGTGTGTGTGTGTGTGTGTGTGGACACAGTGCTGTGCTCTCTCTCTCTCTCTCTCTCTCTCTCTCTCTCTCTCTCTCTCTCTCTCACACACACACACACACACACACACACACACACACACACACACACACACACACACACACACACACACACACACACCACATTGATACTGCCTTATTCGCTCGAACAGCTGCAGTTTAGGGACATTCGTAAAGCCTTATTCGCGTAAAAATACACTTTAGAGATTTTATCGTCTAATTTATAAAAAGGCAGCTACAGAGTCGTGTACAAACAAAGTCTATAATGCACACGATCTGTTTGACACCTTGCCAGCAGGCAGACATCAGTTCGTGACTGGAATTGTAATTCGATTTGCTTTTGTTATCCGAGCGCGATCATCGCTTTCAGTGTTGCGTGATTGTTGAATGAAGCCGCCAAGATGGGACTGCCACCGTATTGCGAATTATTTCCTGCATCATTTCCCAAGGAGCAGGCGAAAGTGATTGCTTGATAATGCTTATTGTAAACCCAGAAATATGCTTGATAATGTTATTCTAAACCCAGAAATACGCTTGATAATGCTAGTCTAAACCCGGAAATAAGATTCTGTGCAGTTGCTAAGACACCGTGAAAGATGATACGGACGCGCTATCCCTTGACAGACATGTACGTTTGCACCATTATCCCTTTCAGCTATCAGGATCTCACGGTACTCTGTACTAGATTACTATGTACTAGATTGCCGTTGCTTATTAGACATAATGTCCAAAGAGGATGCACTGAGATCAGGAGCCGTGCGAAAGTCGAGGTGGCCGTCCTGGTTTATGTGGACGTAAAGCAACACTGAAACGAGGATGCACCTTTTGCTCGACTTCTTACCTGCGAACGGAATCGTGTGTAGCAGCAGGTGGCTTGCCAGGTGTTTGAGGTCGAGGAATTACGCCTGACGCTCAGTTTTATCTGCGGCCTGTGTGTCGTTCCGTGTTTGCCGAAGACGTGGACGAGAGCGGCGTGGCCAGGTTTATGGCCGACAAGTGACCATAAAGGCTTGTTAGCACCTCTCCTCAGTCCCGGACTCTGTCGTTGGAGTCGTGGTGGCGAGCGTCGCTTGTTGTTCTTCGGTCCTCAATTAGATATGCATGGAGTTGGCACCTTCGGCCATTGCGCGTTAGTCGTCCCTACGACTCCCAGCGTGGCGGCCTGTCCTTCGCCTACTTCACATTATAACGGGAGCGGAGTGACGTCTCACTGGCACATGACATTGCCTTCGGGTATTTCATGTTGATTGCCTTCGTCGTCCAATCGTCTTTTGTGTGTGAGGGTTTCACACTGTCAGGTATATATCGTCTTACGGCGAACACTCGACGTAAGCTGGAGCGACATGGTGTCTTTCCGCGGAGGAGAAAGCCTTGCGGTGGTTTCAGAGCTTCGTAGTTCTGACGGTTACGCTGTTGACGGCGGAGCGGGCCAGCAGAGTGTGTGATGTTATGGTTTGGCACGGGGGCGTCGGTCAGACGCACTAAGTTGATCACCGTCGTCTCTGGTGTTTTCCTGTCTTCCATATTTTATACGCGTCTTGTCCTTTGTTTGCCTCTGCTGCAGCGTCCCTACAATTGACAGCCGATGACCCTTTCCGGGTGGTGGTGTGACGTGACCCATTCTGGGGGAGTCGGGGGGTGGGGGGGGAGGGAGGGGGGGACTACTTATAGCCGACTTGACCAGCTGCGAGAAAACGGGGGCGGGGATAGCTCAGTGGTTAGAGTACCGAACTCGTGATTGAAAGGTCGCGGGTTCGAATCCCTGCTGGAACGGCGGGAGAATTTTCTTCTCCAGGGTCGACTTTCTGTGCTGACTCTTATTTCGGTATCCGTTCCACCCCCGTGTTACCACAGTAGCACGTAAAAAATCCCGGTCATTCTGCCAAAAAGTACAGGTGGCAGGTTACAGCTAAACACTCGTACACCTTACGTATGTGGATTTTATTGAACCGTGCTTCGGCATTGGTCACAACTTGTCACTAATATGTCAAATGACATCTGAGGACATTAAGCATCAACTCATCAGCTGCGAGAAAACAACAGTTGGATGGGTAGAAGTGCAAGAACCACTGGCGGCAGTCGCAGTGCTCTTTGGTGTGTGTGTGTGTGTGGGGGGGGGGGGGGTCGTTCGGATTTTGTCACACACACACACACACACACACACACACACATCAGCATACAACTGCACACACACACACACACACACACACACACACACACACACACACACACACACACACACACACACACACACACACACACACACACACACGTATCCTGTGAATCCTAAGTAATTACGGCCACCATCCAACAGCTCTCATCATTCAGCCACAACGAACACATAACACGCCTCCCGCTCATAATGACAGCACCAGCACCGCCACCGCGGCCCCACCACCACCTCCCAACACTTAGCACCATCCTAGCCTTGTGACTCCTCCGTCACAACAAACATGCCTCCGAAAAACAGAACCCTCACAAAACCAGCGAAGACCCCGACGACTCGTGGAGTCCGGGAAGTCAGCGAAAAGCAGCGCATTAGATTTCCCACAGATTAACAAGACGAGAAGAAGCCTTTCAGTGGGGGCTAGGCGCTGTCTGAGGGCGACTTTATCTCGCCTCACCATCGGTCTTTCGGGTCTGTCATCAGCCCAGAATCGAAATTACAGGATCGACGGCTTTACTTTGTCAGCAGCGGGAGACTCTTGTACAGTGTTAGGTGCGGGTGATGGCGAGGGATGGCGAGGAGGGAGTCACTGGAGACTCTGGCGATGACTAGTGTACGCAGGCAACGAGAAGCTATAGCTTTTAGTGTAATAGTAATGTAGGGTGGCAGCGCCGTGTCGACGAACCTTTGGAAGAGGATTAGGTTTTGCCTTGGTTTGCATTTTTTGTTTTGTTTTAATCACGCAGGCTTCGTGCATTATACACGTGTGAGATCGCCTGACTCCCTTGTTGTCCATGTCGGTTAGCTGTCTTTGTGTTTCTGTCTGTCTGCCTGCCTGCCTGTCTGTCTGTCTCTCGGTCTTTGTCTCCTTCTCTCCCTTCCCCCTCTCTGTCGGTGTGTGAAGGTGTGTGCTAGTGTGTGTGTGTGTGTGTGTGTGTGTGTGTGTGTGTGTGTGTGTGTGTGTGTGTGTGTGTGTGTGAGAGAGAGAGAGAGAGAGAGAGAGGGAGGGATAGGGAGAGGGAGATAAAGAGTGGCGCGGGGAGACAGAGAGTGGCGCGGGGAGACAGAGATAAAGACAGAGAGCGACAGAGTGTGTGTGTGTGTGTGTGTGTGTGTGTGTGTGTGTGTGTGTGTGTGTGTGTGTGTGTGTGTGAGAGAGAGAGAGAGAGAGAGAGAGAGAGAGAGAGAGAGAGAGAGAGAGAGAGAGAGAGAGAGAGAAGGCCTACCGTGCAGCCAGTCACCGTGCAAAACGACCCCTTTGATTGAATGGCGCAATACAAAAGCCGAAAGCCACTTGCGGATGATTGGTAGGAACAATGTATACACAGTTACGTCTCTACGCCGTCAGAGTAACAGCCTCGGACAAGTTTCCGTACTTACTGTTGCATCGTTGTTGCCATCAGTAGTCGTCACTTTAAACAAGAATTTATTCAAGACAAAATAAAGATACAATGAGTGATCATGGGCTCATCAACATGTTTGTTCCTTATAGGCGGTAAGCTCATTTACATACAGCTGAAAAACAACAACAAATGTATGGCTGACGAACAGTTTCACCAAGCTAACAATAAATGAGTCATAACAACAACAAACAAAAAAACCAAGAGGAAACAAACAAAACAAACAAACAAAAACCACAAAAATACAAACGTAGACAGTCAAAACAAATTGTGGTCGTCACTTTCGTTGATTTCTCCGTTTTACCTACACTTCCTTCGTTCCTTTCAGTGAACGAGTAAATCACGAGGAGTAAGGACACGGAGGTATGCAGTGTGTCGAACCATTTTGTGTGGCCACTTTGGCGCATAATTATAATACAATTATCATGCTCCGTGTCGTTTTATGTAGCACGCGTAGCCATCAAACCTCACATGGTTCTGAGTCAGCCCCGGCCTGTGTTCAACGTTAAAACACCGCCTTGCGCTGTCCTCTCTTTTTCTGTTCTTCTTGCTCTTCAGTTATGGTCTTTTCACACAAGTGTCATTTGCTTGAATGTACAGTTTAGAACACATCTAGGGAAATGTGCTCGCCTATACGACGAAACACAAGTAACAAGCGCTTTCGACAGAAAGTCTTCGTCAGGTGTAAGGAGATAATAATAGTAATAATAATAATAATAATAATAAAAGAAGATAACAATACTTGTCTTACATTTTCGTATCTTTTTTTCCGTTCTACCTTTTTTAATAGTCTTTTTCACATGAGTGATATCAGCTTGACCTTACAATTATCAAGAGAAGAACACTTTTTCACATAAGTGATATTAGCTTCATCTTACAGTTATCAGCATAACAGCACTGGTCTTAAATTTTCGTATCTTTTTCTGTTCTTCCATTTTATTTATAGTCTTTTTCACATAAGTGATATTGGACTAATCTTATAATTATCCAGATAACAACTCTTTTTCTGTTATTCATCGTTTTGATTAAAAGTCTTTTTATGTAAACGATATTAGACTGATCTTACAGTTATCAAGATAACAACACTTGTCTCACATTTTCGTATCTTTTTCTGTTGTTAGCATTTTCCGTTTTTTGTTTTTGTTTTGTTTTGTTGTTGTTTTTTAGCCTTTCTCAATGAACTGTGACTCAACCGATTCTGTTACGAGCTTGAGCGCCTGAAAACTGATTTAAAAAAAATTATGATCAAAGAAAACTGTGGTTATTGTACAAAAAAGCAACACACACACGCACACACACACATACACGCACGCACGCGCGCACGCACGCACGCACACACACACACACACACACACACACACACACACACACACACACACACACACACACACACACACATACACTCACACAAACACACACACACAAAGTAATGAGAGACAAAGAGACAGAATAAGAGAACCAACAGGTTAGGCAATTGGTTGGTGGGTGAGTAGCTTGCCGTTCAGCTTGAAGTTAGAGAACGGGGGAACGTCTTCAGACCACCGCAATGCTCCCACCGCAGTGTAGCCGCCACACGCTGTGGACAGTGTTAAGTTTTCTCACATATTCCGATAGGCATCGGGGCCGAGCTGTTCCTCCTGAGATAGCTCCGATCAAACGGGACTTTGAAAGGTGCTGCCCTATAGCTTCCAGCAGTTGGCTTTAGTTAAAGGCGGCCTTTCTCCTCATCAATAGTCTGCTTATGCGACTCTTCCCACTGTGGACATTAAACATTCATCGGGCGGTCTTTGTCGTTTTCTCTCGTTCGCGTCACGCTGTGCGCAAAATCCTTTCCGATGTGTTGAACTTCGTGCTTGTGGCTTCCACGTCCCACTATGGATAAGGCGAGCATGTGTATTTTGCGTCAGAGCTCAGGAGCTGTGTGAGAGTCGAGGTGGACGTCCTGGGCTCCCGTCCCTAATAAACCTACGGTTTCTGTGGACGTAAAGCGACACTTCAACAACATGTTTTCCGTTGGATTATCAGCCATTGATTGGTTTGAATTGCCATTAGTTTGAATTACAGCAGGTACCGGCGGCAGTGCTTTCCGTTTTAAAGTTTGGTAACAATGAACAAGGCTACGCTGTGTTTGTCTGATGGTCGAACGAATTGGCCTTCGTCGATCGCGTGCACTTCCTCCTTCCTTTACTCCCACTCCCCATCGCCACCCCTCTCGTCTTCTGTCTCTTTGTCTGTCATTACTGTGCTTTCTTTTGCAATAACCACATTTTTCTGTTTTTTGCAGGTTCTCAAGCCCGTGGCAGAATTTGTAGATCATTCGTCATAACAGATGCAGCTGACAGAGAGAAATCCTTAGGTGAGTGATCATGGTATCAGTCACAATCTGAACTTGAATGGGCGACGTTGCTGGCTTTCTTCTTCTTCTTCTTCTTCTTCTTCTTCTTCTTCTTCTTCTTCTTCTTCTTCTTCTTCTTCTTCTCCTCCTCCTCCTCCTTGTTCTTGTTCTTCTTTCACGGTGCTTTACGGCCACAGAAACTGTATGGCTTATTAGGGACGGGGGAAGAGTGGGATAGGAAACGAGAGCCCAGGCCCACCTCCCTGTTCATACAGCTCCTGAGTTCTGACTGCTGGCTTGCTTTCTTGGGATGTCCTTGGATGTCATACGACATATTAGGGCAAGATGTAAGAAGCTCTTAAACATCCCATTTTGCTGAAAACCGTTTGGCTGTATGAGGAATTAGTTCTACAGAGTTCTACAGAGTTCACTGACTTTGAATCCATGATCCATTTACTCGCAATTGCTGGCATGAGTATTGCACTGCCTAAATATGCCCAACGCCACCTAGCTAATGTAGGGGAGATAATTTGCACCAGACTGGAGCTTTGTTAAAGCCTCAAAGGTGCCCAACGCCGAGCCAGATCGCCCATTACAATTCAGACCAATTTAATGAAGAGAGAACTAAAGCTGCAGTTTTAATGTTTTTGTGTTACGGTTGGACGGTTAAAACGAAGAGATCAGGCAAGTGATTAGGAAAGAATATGAGAACTGATTTTATATATATATATCATGATTTGTATGCAGTTTGTCTTGGTACGCCTGTCTGATACTTGCAGAAAAGGTCAACTTAAAAAAAAGGGCTTTTTGCGATATATCCTCGATGGAACCCTGTGGTGGGTATACCACGATCTACGGAGTGATTCTGCTAATCGTTATGACACCGTGTTGACATTAGTAGCCCATAGTGTGTGACAGCAGAGACAGAACTCGGAGACTATAATATAACAGCACTGGCTGTGTGCTAAACCAGGGTTCCAGGCGAGATCAAAAGATCAAAAGATCTTAGAGGAGGGAGGTGGAGCTGGACCCTCACTTTTGCCCAGAAGAGATCATGAGTAGGGAGGTGGAGCTGGGCTGAGCAAGTTGGACGTCTTTTGCTTCGAGTTGTCCAAGTTGTTCGTCAACAGCGGTGCAACGGACATTGTCTTAGTGACTCTGTCCAGCACAGCAGTTGAAAGAGCAATTGCGCAGTGCACAAGTCGCTGGGCAATGGCGAGGGGACACCGCCTTAACACTTCCATTGTTCTGGCGGCGGTCTACGGTCTCTCCGGTCTTTTTCGGGCGGTTTCCGCGGTCGAGCCAATCACCCTGTCCCCTTTCCCACTCTGTCCCCGTCCCTAATAGGTCATCCCGCCTCCGTGGACGTTAAGCAACATAAAAGTGTGTGCTAACAAAACGCTCTCTGTACGGCACAAAGGTAACTCAGGGCCTCGACTCCACGGGCGAGTTCATGACTTGATATTCAGCTTGATTCGTCAACGGTGAAAAGTCATAGCAGGGCGAACCACAGGTCATCAATCTCAAGTCAAAGTCTGATTCACACACGTCACTTTGTACAGGCATTGAACATCATTTCCTTTTCCAAAACAACTAACTTGCCATTTGTTTCCGTTCCGCGTTGCTACCTTCCTCCGCCTCAAGTCTCTGTTGTCTCTTTGTGTGTGAATTGAGTTCTGTTTAGTCAGTGTGCTCCTGTGTGGGTGCATGTCAGTGCGTATATGCGCTGAGAATAATCTCCACGGACAGAATTTTGCGCTGTGTAATTACTTTAACCATTATCGTTATACCCTGTCCCTAATAAGCCTTACGGGTTCTGTGGACGTTAAGCTCCAGTAAGTAAACATGGTGCTTAACGTCCACAGAAACCATAAGGCTTATTAGGGACGGGCAGAATGGGGGAAAAGGGGGTATAGAGGTGGGGGAAGAGGGAGAGTATATACCTGTCGCTGCACTGTCACCACCAGAATAGCCTGCATTAAGATGGGCAGCGCTGAGAGCCATTCACTTAATGTTTCATTAAATGTGAGGGACAAAGTCACAAGACAGTGTCCACAAGCCACAACTATTGAAGAGAAAGGAGAGCCAAAGCGGTATCGAACCGAGTTCCTTTCGCTTACCAGCTTACCTACCATGTTTGCTTATCCTTATAGATGGAGGGAAAATAAATGACCGTGAATGCTGAAATGTGAAAAGGGACAATTCCTGACAATACATCAAGCACCCAAGGCTATCTTCTGACCCACTCCAGCCTTGACAGGCAGAACCCATGATACCTCTCGATTCTTATCAGTGAGCACCTTAATTTCTGCGTTCGTGGCGCCCCTATGCTGGCAAAACACAGAAGCAAACTCTGCACATCTTTTGGTCACAACCGCTTGGCGAGTTGAGCGGCGTGCGGAAGAGAGGCGAGAAATCTGCCTGTCTCCGGGGAGCAGCGACAGAGACGGTCTGTGAAGTGAACAAATTGAGTCCTACGTCTGAAAGACATCAAGGTTTCCCCGAGTGTAAAGGTAATATTGGTAATTGGTCATCCGTTGGGCAACCCGGCGTGACAGTGCGCCGTCCAATCACTCTGGTCGCCAGTCCCCAACCCCCAACCGCTCCCCTTCCCACCTTCCCCCACTTCACCGCAACCACACAACGGCTGCAGAGACAGAGAGCAAAGTTGGATGTCGACGTGATTTTGTGCCCCAAGGCTTTGCTATTTCTCGCCTCGTTTCATCCACGTGCAGTGTTCTTGTTATCCTTGTTTTTCAATTTCGCTTGCGTATCTGCAGCAGATGTGCTGCTGCTTCTCTCTCTCTCTCTCTCTCTCTCTCTCTCTCTCTCTCTCTCTCTCTCTCTCTCTCTCTCTCTCTCTCTCTCTCTCTCTCTCTCGCTCGCTCGCTCGCTCGCTCGCTCGCCCGTCTTGCAGAGTACGAGGCGAGTGTGATTAAAATTCCCTAGTATCGATGCTGGATCAAGTCCACAATAACACGCGGGACGAAAAGCGCAATAAAACAACACGGAAATTATTTTGTTATCTCCTTGTTCAGGTAACATGTTGAACTGTTTGCTCCAGTGTACGGTTTCAATACAACGTTTGACAAACGACAAGATACGAATCGTGGCAACCTGCTGGTAGTTGTGGTAGTGTTGGTAGTTTCTTTCAGCTTTGTTCCAACTGTAGTGTTTCCATGTGCGATTGGCAGTACACAGTAGCTGCGGGGGGAGTTTTGAGAGTACGTCAGTAGTTGTGCGTTGTGGTGTGTACATTTTGATGACCTGAATGCCGATTTCACTGTAACAACAACAAGAACAACTTAAGAAATGTGGTGGAGTGGTAACGTTAAAACCAGAGCCAAGTAACCAACCAAACAGAGTAGGTAAAATCCGTACAGGACAAACAGGTCAATAAAATCGATTGATGAAAAACAACCACCTGCATTTAATTTTTGAACTGGCAAATTTGGTTCTACTCAGCAGCAATAAAGCAGCTGTTCTCCCTTGAAAACAAAAAGTCTGTTTTCCCTGAACCCAAGCTAAACGTCAGCATGCAGTGTGCCTCCAGACTTTGATCTGCACTCCCGTGCGTGGGAAAGGAGAAGTGACGTCAATACATTCCCGGGAGTGTTGGTAAGCAGTGAAGGACACAGCCGCCATTGGGTCCGCGAAGTGTCGGATTGTCTTGGCAGCATCCTACGACCTCGGGTTGTCTGCGTGATCGGTCATTTGTCTGATTAATTCTCCATCTCAGCCGCCAGTTCCACTTCGCCACTCTACGCTTCAAAGCTACGCGCGCAATCAGTTGCCACAGGCCAGGAACCACGTGCAATGCGTCCTCTGTCCGCACACAGTTGGTACTGGGGGTTATCGACCTCGGACACCAACAACAGCTTATCCTACAATCCGCCTGCGTGGCAGGAGATGATCAGATGATCGGCTCGAATGATCGTCTTTCCCCAGGATTAGAATTAGGACATCCTGGATTGTAGTTAATGTGCGACACACACACAAGCACACTCAAACACGCACGCACGCGCGCGCCAACGAATGCGCGCGCACGCACACACACAAACTTGTTTTACGCCCAGTCAGCCATGGCGGTTACATCAGGACGAACACACACACACACACACACACACACACACACACACACACACACACACACACACACACACACACACACACACACACAGGACAGAGACAGACAGAGCAATTCAAGTGTTTCACTGTACTCGTATTACTTGAATTAAATCCGAATCCGAGAGTTTAACCGCTGTTACACCTGTAAGCAAACTGCCCACTTGCGGGTCCGTCTTGGCCCGACGTAGGCTGTGCAGTGGCGGTGAGATCAAAGCGGTGGATCACCTGTCTACCCTCGCCTCCCCTCCACCTGCCCGGCTTTGAGCCCATTGTGCACCCTCCGCCACTGCGCAAGCTCGGTGTCCAGCGAGGACCGGTCACTCCCTAATCTTGTCTTGATTGCCCAACGGAGTAATCGCTCTTGCTTTGTCACCCACCTGGGCCCGGGCGCCGGGCCGTTGCACACTTGACTGGCGATGCCTCCCTCCGTCCTGATTTCGGCGTTCTAAAGGAGTTTTGTCGGAGACTCAAATTGGTTTACCGAGAGGGCGACGAAGTGGCGCGATCTGACGGTGTTCGGGGTCAGCCGTCACACTGAGAGGGTTAGATGGTTTTTCTTCAGGTGGGACTCGGTAACGTGAGTGGACGTAAGAGGCTGCGGTTCGGTTGGTGGACCTTAGGGGTCCGTGACGAGGTTGTCCACCACGCTTTGGTCTGCTTCCCCGTTTGACCACTCTGCACAGCGGGCTTGTACAAATGACCCACGGCGACTGACAACAAAAAGGTGGGCAAGCAAGACCAACAACCGTCTTTCTGTTGTAGTCCACGCTGTAGTTTGGCTGTGGACATGAAACAGGCAGGGAAGGTGTATTTTACTCAGTTGCTTTGGACTTCACTCCGCTGGCTTCCCAGCGGGCCTGGATTTTGCCACGTGTATGGAGTAGTGGACAGGAACCAGGAATAGGAGGTGGGTGCCTTAATCTCTCTCCTACTTCTACACACCACAGTTGGCCTACTATTGTTGCTTTGGACTTGAACCCGGCCACCCTCGTCGTGTGGTCAGTTCGATGGCCCGTTTTAGCCACCTTCCTCGTGCCTCGTGTCCACTGAGCAAAGTGAATTGAGGTTAACGTACACATAAATCATATCGTGCTGGACGAGACAGACAGAGACAGACACAGACGGATCAGCGTGTGCCAAACGTTCAAAAGCATGACAGCGGCCCCCTCACACAGCCGGGCTCTCCTCAAAAGTTTCCCCCCATCAGTTTTCTTATGGATTTTGTTTTGTGTGTTTTGTATCCACTGACGGCAACAAAGGCAGAAGTGATGCGGGGAGGGTGGAGATAACGTTAATTGTTCTTGGCAGTGCTGACTGCAAAATAATGCCGGAGTCTTGTCAGATCGCTTCCAAAATGTTTCCTCTCGGAGTCGGAAAGCAGCTCCTGTTCCTGCGTGCCGACTGTTCCCGTCGTGAGTATTGTGAGCGAACACCAATCAGTGTTGTCTTCATCTCCTCCTGCTTCTTCTGCCACTTCTACTTCTGTCTGTTTGAGCGTTGAGGTGGGGTGTGACAGGTGCAGAATTTAAGGTCCCACAGGTTCCCTCTTCTAAGATCAGAATATAGCCTTGCATGTTTCGCCTGCAGCCATGATTCCTACCTTCCTTTTTTTGTTTTAGTTTTTTTGTTCAGCTTCATTCTTTTACCGATTGTCTTTCTGTGTAACGTGATGTTTCTCGCGAACAGGGAATCAGACCTTGTAGCCTACATCGGTTTCTGAAGACTAATATGTAAACCGCCTTGAGCAAAGAAGACTGATTGTTTGCATACTGCCCAAGCGTAAATGCACAAGAAGGCTTTGATATACTAAAGCTCCCCCCTCTCTCTTTGTCCTGACAAGACCGTTATGATCGACTGGACGTTAAAAGCCAGTTTTTTCATTCCTTTTTCTCTCCTGCATTGTTTTTTGTTTGCTTGGTGGTTTGTGTCTGTCTGAAGCATTTGTTAATACAGCGCGTTATTCGGAAGGTTAACGTCTCGTGGGGGTGGAGGTTTATCTTCACAATGCGACACTGCGAATGTGCATGCTGTCGTATCAAAACGGGAGGGAGAGATCCGTAGCGGATCGATAGGAAATTCATATCTTTAAAAGGCTGCTTATTCCGTGTCACGGTCACATTGTTAATCTACCTAGCGCCGCCTGGCTCCAGAGGTATTGCGACTGGCTGTATGTGTGTGTGTGTGTGTGTGTGTGTGTGTGTGTGTGTGTGTGTGTGTGTGTGTGTGTGTGTGTGTGCGTCAGCATGTCCATTCGTTTGCATGTAGGTGACCCCTGATAAAGCTCAGAATGAGCGTTTTCGTTCTGCCAACAAAGGTTTGTCACTGTACCCGCTAACCCATCAGTCACACCTCTAAGATGGTCGACAGTGGCCGACAGTACAGTTCTGTGTCGATGCTGGTAGCTATCAGGGACCCGCGAAGACCGAAGAAACCGTCAGCCATGGCCAGAACAACAAGGTTAAAGAGGTGGGGACCCCGCCAGTGCGAAGCAACTTGTGTATTCCGCAACTTGCTCTTTCAACAGCTGTGCCTAACAGAGTCACAAAGACGTAGTCCGAGAGACCAGCTGTTGAGACCTGAAGCAAAAGACAGTCCAATTCACTATGAGAGCCCAGCTCCACCTCCCTCTTCTGATCACTCCTGGGTTCTTGTCACCTGGAAATTCAGTAGACGGACCATTTTGCTTTACGTCCACAAAAGCGAGGTGGCTTATTAGGGACGGGGGGGGGGGGGGGGGGGACGAAAGAGTGAAGGCTCGACCGCGGATACCGCCCGAAAAAGACCGGAGAGACCGTGGACCGCCGCCAGAACAATGGAAGTGTTAAGGCGGTGTCCCCTCGCCATTGCCCAGCGACTAGTGCACTGCGCAGTTGCTGTTTCAAATGCCGTGCTTGGGCAGAGTCACAAGGACAATGTCCGTTGCACTGCTGTTGAGGAACAACTCGAAGCGAAAGAAGTCCAACTTTCGCAGCCCAGCTCCACCTCCCTACTCATGATCTCTTCTGGGTTAACTTGAAGGTCCAGCTCCACCTCCCTCCTCTAGATCTCTTGATCTCGCCTGGAACCTTGTGAAATTCAGTTCAGTTCAACACTGCTTTACGTCCACAGATACCATAGGGACTATTAGGGACGGGGAGCCCAGGACGGCCACCTTCTTTCACACAGCTTCTGGGCTCTGTCTCCTGGGGACTTACATTACCAGGAGATGGAAGTAAACATGGTGCTTAAGGTCCACAGAAACCATAAGCCTTATTAGGGACGGGGAGAAGGTGGGGAAGGGGGTATGGAAGAGGGAGATTATATACTTATCGCTACACTGTCACCACCAGAATGAGTCTTGCAGCGATGAGACCCATTTATTTTAATGTTTTATTAATTGTGAAGGACAGTCACAAAGACAGTGTCCACAAACCACAACCTTTTTGAAGAGAAAGGAGAGACGAAGCTTACCAGCCTAACGCCTTACCGCTAGCCCGAACCGGCTCTCATTCCCGCAGGTGTACACACTGTCATATGCATAATACACTCTCTTACCTGGAGAGAGGATGCGGGTGCTTTAGTAGCAAAACAGCCCGGAAGGGCAGGAAGGGCGCCGGAAGCGGTAGCTGCTCACGCGAATGGTATCTATTCTTACACTTCACGACGGTAGGGTCATCTGCTCGAGTGCTGTCCTTGGCCCGCGCCTTAGCGTGAGTAGCTCTTAGTAGCTTAGGATGGTCTGGGGCAGTTAATTATTCAGAGAGGTCATTGATTAATGAGTACTGGGGCGAGGGACAAAGAGACTGTACAGATGTTCCGTCCCGTCCGGCGTCGGTGTCGGCCATCGATCGAGTGGGTCTTTTTTCGGAGCGGGGGGTCTTTTTTCTTTCTTTTGTAACGATGTGTCGGCTTGGTTTTATGCAGAGGCAGCGAGAGATTGTTTGATTTTCCACACGGAGCAGTCGAACCGACTCAGGCTCGGTTGGGTTAGCTGTATGTTTGTGTACTTGAGGACGTACCTTGATGGAGTTGATATGTCATGCGTTTACTCGCGTGCCAGGTGAGCGTTACTGTTGGCGATTCGGGGCTCTGTCGTTCTGACGTCTTTCGAGCGCTGGTTCACTCCCTTTGTATTGTTTCTGTCTCGTGCCTGTGCCCCTCTCTCTTCCACATCTCTGTCCTTGTATCTGTCTGTCTGTCTGTCTCTCTGTTTAAAAAAAAATGTAGATGAAACAGACACAACAGTTAGCGTGTCCGACGCCTTTCGTTCCAGTCGTGTCCACTGATGAGCTATTCATTCATGTGTAAATATTACATGTCATGTGTAAATATTACATTTCTGTGCGGACCACTTTCAGTCTAATTTGATCACCGTGGTGTGTAGACCTCAGGAAAAAGAGGAAATAATAGAATAACGTCTTGGCAGACCATGCGTACAATCACTTAGCGCTGCACAAGTGTGCCTCTTCGCCCAGAACAGCTCCGAAAATGCAACCGGACAGGAAGCCAACGAACCTTTTAACCGTAGGCGTTGCTCTTTTCCCCCCGTCGCCCCTCCGCGTCTGCGATAGACAGTCCTGATTACTTATATTTGGAACTGACCACTTCTCCACTGCCGCTTCCTATTTCCCCTCCCAACAATTGTTTTGGAGGAGAGGGAGAGGGGGCCGGTTCCTGAAAAAGGCACTACTTGCCCCAACGGCACTTCCCCCCTCTGCTGTTTTGGATCGATGGTTGCGAAGAAGGAAGGGGAAGTTTTCGCTTCCTCGGACCACGGTGTTTTTTCTTCGCCGACAAACAGACACAGCGTCCTTAGGGAGACTCTATCAAAACTTGGGACTCCATCATCGACTGTTTGCGGAGACAGGGGCAAGTGACAGACAGGAATGGGAAAGCGGTCAGCGCTTAAGCTCCGTAGTCCCGCAGGGAGGATATGTGGACGCAGTCATCAAAAAGGGGTTAGGAAGTCGTGACAGTCGTACAAACAGAGGTAAGCCTCACGGTTTTGATAACCCTTAAAACAGAAGTCGGAAAAGCCAGCTGTCGTTACAGTTATGAAGATAGAGACGAGAAAACCAGCGGTGACAGTCACCAGAAATGCAATCGTGGCGACGTTCCAAAACTAGAGATCAGAACGTCAATCGTCGTGACAATCTCAGAAACATTGTGTACAGGTAAGTACAGGTTTGCGCTTGTTTTTTTTTTGTTTTTTTTTAAATAACACTTAGAATCTATGTCATTTTGCTGTGGGAGAATCTTCTGACTTCCATCGTGGTGTTGCTTACCGCTGTGACTTTGTCCTGTTTTGTGGAGCTGTGGCGTTCAGTGGCTTGAAGGCTGTGACTTTGTCCTGTTTGTAGACTTTTATCTCTGCAATGGTACTGTTGCGCATAGTGCGAAATTTCGCTGCTTCGCGCATTGTACTTATTTGTTGCACTACCGGACCGCAGTGTTACAACAGATTCAGCTGGGTGCTTCATCTTATTTGACTTCACTCTGTGTGTGTGTGTGTGTGTGTGTGTGTGTGTGTGTGTGTGTGTGTGTGTGTGTGTGTGTGTGTGTGTGTGTGTGTGTGTGTGTGTGCGCGCGCAAGCCCGCCCAAGTTGAACTCTTCCAACTGCGAGGGGCCCCTTGTTTCGTAAACAGAGGAAAAGGTTACTCCCATTTGCTGGCTGCTGCGAAGTGTGTAGGAACGGGTTGTCTGATTTGCTGGCTGCTGTGAAGCATCAGGGTAACGGGTTGTGTAGAGATAGACCAGTAAACACTAAACTGACACCAAGACACGTTTAACACTATTGGTGTTTTACTGAATTTTCTATGCCTTACCTTCTCCCCCCCCCCCTGCCCCGCCCGCCCCCCTACTCCCCCCCCCCCCCCTCTTTTCTTGCGCTGTCTCCCTCTTTTAAGGAAACACTTTTAGCGGTCCGTTACACCGACTATACTGCCACGACCAGAAATGCAATTGAAATCGCCAGGGAAAAAACATAGACTCATTCAAAATTTTTATAGTATGTGCAGTTTTCCCCAGCCGATACACGAAAGAGGGATGTCTCATTTCTTTTGATAGAAGAATTACCGAAGAAGCTGCATGGCTTTGAAAGTTTGTAAAATAAACGGCTTCTCTAGAGTACAAGAACATTTCGAACTAGGCTCAAAGCACGATCGCACTGTTGCACGTGCGTAAAAGGTTACGCAGTGAAACATTTAGACTCAGTTTTATCCCTCACATTTCGGACCGGTACGATCCCCGCCCCTGTCATTCTGCAAACCGATCAACACTGACAGCGGTTTCTCTGTGAGAAGAGTGTCTGTGGTGTTACCCCTTCCCTCCACCCCCCCCCTCCCCGGCCTCACATCGCACACATCACGTGTTAACGTCTACAGACTTCACTGGATTGGAATTTGTTACCACTGTGGGCTATATTGTCAAGCCTGATAATAGTAAGCTGCGTTTATCGACCAGCGAACACGGCTAACCTGCGGAAGGCAGAATTTCTTTTCGACCATTTCTACTTTTTTGCCAAGCCCCCTCCCCACCATCACCACCCCTCCTCCCCACCACCACCACCCCTTTCATAGCCAGGACCCCACCGGCCTTAGCCCTCCTCCGGCGCACCTGTTTTTGACACGCTGCTGTTACTGGAACCGAACCATGAATTCTAATGAGTTCATGTTTTTACTCCTCTATTTACTACACTTGTTTTTGAGAAGGGGGGCAAAAACGGGGAAGAAAGAGAAAAGCTTGACTGGTGTATTGCACGTCTGTACCGTCGTGTTCGGCGTACAGCGAGCAGCGGTACAATACTACACGCGTACGTCTTGTTTTCTTCGCAATTTCGAGCAAGGCACTGCCCGAGTTTATTGACCATGTAATTAATCCCTCCCAGAGCCTTAATCCAAACTGTCGGTTTTGTGAAATGAACGCGGGAATGATCCCTGGACGTATTGATGTTCAGCAGCGGAGAAGCCCATACATGTTGTGTGGGGAGGAAGCTGGTGTGTGTGTGTGTGTGTGTGTGTGTGTGTGTGTGTGTGTGTGTGTGTGTGTGTGTGTGTGTGTGTACTCTGTCACTGGTGGACGGGCCCGCACCTAGTGTTTATTGCCATAGCTCACTCGCTTTCTTCTTCTTCTGCCTTGCCTGAACACCTCAGGTGAAATGCTGCAGCACTACGTTCCCTACGCCTTTCTCTTCTGTGCCGCAGAAGCTTGGATTGATGGACAGGTGAAAGAAGTAAAATCATTATAAAAACAACAACAAACGAAAAACAAAACAGAAAACGCTGTAGTTTTCGACGAGGTGCGAAGACAAAGGCGGACGACGGAGTTGGTCGACTAGCTGGGGTGTTAATTACTGTGTATGTGCGTGTGCGCGTACGCGCGCGTTTTCGCCACGTGTTGCAATCTCTTGCAATAGCAGAAGGAGCATCCATAGGCTGGAAGCGCCACCAGAGAGGTCAATGTTTGGTGACCGATGTAACCAGTCAGATACAGCGGTAAACAGTGTAAAGACCTGCACCCACACTGTCACCACCAGAATGACTTCCGCATTCAGGTGGGCAGAGACGAGAGCATTTTAATGTTCCATATTTGTGAGGGACAAAGTCACAAGACAGTGTCCACAGACCACAACTTCTGAAGAGAAAGGAAAGCCGAATCAGATTCGAACCGAAGTTCCTCTGCTAACGCCTTACCGCTGGGCCAAACCGGTTCATGAGGAGGGAGGGAACGGGAAAGGCAGGAAAAGATAGATAGCCGTATTCAGAGGGGCCGAACAGTCTCTGCCAACAAGTCTAGGGCCCATTTAATACACTTTCCGTGCGGCGCGCAGAACACGAACCACGAGTCGTTAAATTCTCATTATCACCACGAGGCGCCTGTCGTTGACCATCGCTAGACGTCATCCGTTTGTTTCTCAGCAGGCAGACGGCTTGCGCCATCGGGAAGTTTTCTGGCATTAGGACGCCCCTTCTTTTTGCTCGTGCAACCAGTGAAAAATCGACTTTTGGCCAAGAAAATCCAACATTTTCAAAAACCAGCCTCTCTCGCAAGGTAGCACTAGCAGCTACATCCTACTTCTTGCACACTGTTCAGTAATCATTCAAACGAAAAAACAAAAACATTCAGCATTAGGTAACACAATATCTCTCTTTGCATGCTATTCTTTCCAAAAACAAACACAAATATTCAGGCACATGCCATACCAAAATGTTACGAATTTGATTGAATTTTGTTTTGTTTTGTTTTTTTATTATCATTTTTTTTTTTTTTTTTTTTTTCGTTTTTGTTGTTTGTTGTTGTTTTTCTCTCCATGAAAACGTAGCACAATGAGAATACGGGACGGACTTGAAGCCCGGTTAGCGTCGACAGCGACCGGACATGCAGTGGGCAGTTTACATCTGGACAGTGTCCAGCAGGTGTCCGCTCTTCACAGGCTAAGGGGGGGGGGGGGGGGGAAAGGAAACAGTGTTGTCCTAGTAACTGTGTCAGCCTGACATCTCAGTGAGGACATTAAGCTCCACATCATCATGATGCACGGGAAAATGTAAACGCACCCTTGTCCCCCCCCCTCCCCCCACCCACTCATCCCTGCCCCCTACGCCCCTGATTCCCCATACCCCCTTCATTCTCCCCCCCCTCATTCCCCCCCCCCCCCCCCCGCCCACCCCTCAAGGAGCGTCTTGCCCTCTCAGTCGGTGCAGTAAATAAGAGAGAAGCGTTGGAAATGGGACGCGTCGAAGCACCTTCTGCTCCGAGGAAATACAAAACGTGAAATATTGCCGTTGTTTGCGAGAATGTAATTTCAACCCGTTAGTTGTGCGAACCATTTGATGGCACGGCTTTATCCCGCAGCACAGTACAGCAGGCAGGCTTTCCGCAAAGAGCAAACCGTTGAAGACGCGCTGCTGTCTTTTTTCAAAAGCTTGGGTTGGGAGGACGTGGCTTTAATTATCAGGCGACGCGGGAGGGCACGTCAGCTTTCCTTAACCTTCTCCCTGCCCTTGTGACGTCATAAGACGTCCATGGGGAGGTGATTCCACAATGACATCACATGACGGTCTGTCCGAATTCCGACTGTACATTCATGCTCAGGCCAAACGCCGGGTTGTAGAAAAATGAACGTTTCTGTTTGGATTAGCTCGTGTGCAATACTCTTTTTGGAAAACAGCTCAAACTCCTTGGCAGAGAAAGGGTAAAAGCTGTTGTCACCTGGCATATTGGGCGTTTTGGCCCTCATAATTATGTCAGACATCTAAGGGCATCAGGCCCCATATCATCATCACACTGTGCCTCACGACACATCAGCAGTGTCGGCTACATCCGTAATCTTCGGGTTGTGCACAGCGCAGTGCTTTGTTCTGTTGTTGTTCAGTTTATGTGGATTATGCACCTTTCACATCAACGCACAAACTCACACACGCGCGCGCGCTTACATACATGCTGTGATATGCATATGTATTTTGATTGATACTGCATAATTTTCCACATTGTGATGATTTTTGTTTGTTTGTTTGTTTTTGCCGGGTTGTTTGTGTGTTATTCCTTTTATGCGTTTTTTTTTTTTTTTTTTAATGTGTGAGTTAACATTGTAATTTCACGGAACGGGATGAATAAAGTATTCTGTACATACACGCGTACACACGCACGCGCATTCACACGCACGCCAGGAACGAAACAGTTACGGGGTTGAAGGCAAAAACGGCCATGCCGTCAATCGTCTCGCTCTGTCTGTCACTAGAGCGAGAAACACACAGACACCTCGGGTCTTCCCACCTGTTCCGGAGGCTTGCTTACCGGGCTTTACGGCACGTCAGCGGTGGCTGATGTGCGTGTGCCGGTGGCGAAGTGGTTCCAACACACGACTCGGCTGTTGCGTTCGCACCGCGTCTTCCGCATGCGCGTCAATAAGTTGCGCGGAGCTCCCACACTCCGAGCGTGAGCTGGTTTGGCCTAGCGGTAAGGCGTTAGGCTGGTAAGCGGAAGGACCTCGGTTCCATACCGCTTCGGCTCTCCTTTCCCTTCAAAAAGGTTGTGGTTTGTGGACACTGTCTTTTGACTTTGTCCATCACTTCCTACTGAAACATTAAAATGGCTCTCATCGCTGCTCATCTTAATGCAGAAATCATTCTGGTGGTGACAGTTTGAGCGATAGGTATATATTCGTCCCCCTTCCCCCACCTCCGTACCCCCTTTGCCCCCTTCTCCCCGTCCCTAATAAACCTTATGGTTTCTGTGGACGTTAAGCACCATGTTAAACTTACACTCCGAGCATCGCTTTCCGGCACCGTTGAAGGAAGGATGTCGTAAACCAGTGCTTGGAGTTTGCGGAACTCCCACACTTTGTCGTTGGTTGGTTAAACGTGTTTAACGCCGAGGGGAACACTTAACTGGCGGGGATCGAAATCCCAGGAGGTTGGCGGAAACTATACCTAACGCTAGTACACTGTCACCACCAGAATGTCTTCTGCATAAAGATGGGCAGCGATGAGAACCATTTTAAGAGCTCAGGAGCTGTGTGAAAGTCGAGGTGGCCGTCCTGGGCTCCCCGTCCCTAATAAGCCTGATGGTTTCTGTAGACGTAAAGCACCATGATAGAAGAACCATTTTAACGCTTCATTATTGTGAGAGACAAAGTCACGAGACAGTGGCTACAGACCACAATGTTTGAAGAGCAACGAGTGCCCAAGCGGATCGAACCGAGGTCCTTCTGCTTACCAGCCCAACGCCTCATCGCTGGGCCAGCCAGGCTCCCTGGCTCCCAGAGATCAAACTCCTTGAACTTTATTGCCGATGTTAGCTCTTGGTGCCGTGGAGCCAAGTCGGATATATCCGTCTGCTTACCGTGCAGAGAGTGTGTCGCTTGCTCGGTTGGTGGGTATGTGGATGAAGGTCTACTCTAAACACATGAGGATCATTGCAAATTGCTTTTAACGTGATTTCTCAAAGTGAAAATAAAAAGACGAGAGAGAGAGGGTGGGGGGGGGGGGGGGGGGAAGTCAAGAGTCAAAGCTTTGTTTCTAGGCCTGTCGCCCGTTACAAAGGGGGGTGGAAAAATGTCGATGAGGGAAAGTGTGTGTGTGTGTGGGGGGGGGGGGGGGAGAAAGAAAGAGACCGGCAGTGTGGGGATTGGGAGAGGGGAGGGAGGTCAGCTAATTATAGATCATATACGTTAATAGCCATGTTTTCCTTAGCCTTAACAAACACTTTGCACACGCGTGCATACGTTGTTTGGCTAAGGCCGCCGGGGTGAAAGCCATTCCGTGTATCGGCGACCAAGGACGTAAAACACAGAGCATAAAACGGAGGACGTTAAACGCGAGCTTTCTCGCTACCCTCAAAGAAAACCCCAACTCTCCTCCTGCTTTCTCTTGATCGCAGCGCGTGAAACGGCTTTTGCCACCACCGATCTCTACCTGCCATTGAGCGCTTTCAAATCGCCACTCACTCCGGGACACTGGCTCTGGCGGCGAGCCGCCCTCTCTGATCGCTGGTTCATGGTTATGCCTCCACGCCTCTGTGGCACTGGCAACCGGTACTGGCATGATATCAAAGTCCACTTCCAGTAATGACAAAGAAGTAGAGGAAGTAGCATGGTGTTGCCCAGTGCTGGCTGTACAGTTCACCGAACGTACATGTATTCCAGAAAGTAAGTTTTTTTTCTTCTTCTTCAGTTTTTGTGAAATGAGTTAAGAGTTAAGAGAACATAGTTGGGTAATTGTTTTTCTTTTGATTATTCAGATTTACGTGATTGTTTTTCTTTTGACTATTCAATTTTACGTTCTCTTATCTTATCGGCGGATCATTACTGTGTGGATAGGATGCATATAGGAGTGAACCAGCATGAGATTCATAACTTGTGATATATAGTGATATTTAAAATATGTCACCTGTTGCAACAAGCGATTTTGTTTGTTTGTTCTTTGTACTTTGCGGTGCAGGGTTTCTACAGTAAACGTTTAGTTTCTCTGATACCAAGCTAAATGTCCTGAATTAAATGTTCAGCTTTTTTTGGACCAAAGCATCTGTTCTGAAGTAAAGTTTTAGTTTCGTTGATACCAAGGTAAAGTTCTGAAGTAAACTTTTAGTTTACATATTCTGAAGTAAGCTTGCTGTTTCTTTCACGACAGTCTACGCGTTTATTTGATAGAAGCTAACATCGTATTTTAAGTAAATTTAGATTCTTTGAAATGTAGCAAGCTACACGTTCAGAAGTTAAACTTGTAGAGTTTTGTTGTTGTTGATGTTGCTTTTGAAGGTACGGGTGTGACTGATAGCAAGCTAAAGTCATGTTCTGAAGCAAACTTAGTTTCTTTGATACATTGTTAAGCAAACTAGCAGAGTCTCTCTCTCTCTCTCTCTCTCTCTCTCTCTCTCTCTCTCTCTCTATTTTTTGTTGTAGCAAGCTACAGTGGTGTCGTGAAGTAAACTGTTAGTTTCTGTGGTACATAGAAAGCAACCATTGTGAAGCAAATTTTCAGTCTCTTTCACGACGAGCTGACTGTTTAGCTGTTACTTCGAGCTGGCGGTGTGAGTGACTGCGCGACTCTTGGCTTGTTTGAACGGCACGGTCCTTTTTCCGGAGTAGGAGGAACGCCTAGGGTTCTTTTTCCGGAGCCAGGAGTGTGTTTGTGTAAGTGTTTTAATGGAGACAGTCACTTCTGCAAACAGGGCTTTCGCGGAGGCAGGCTGTTTTGCTTGTGGTGTATACTAGTGTGTACTAGGGTGTTTAAGCTTGCCAAACATTGCATTTCTTGGTTGGTTTGTTACTTCTTTTTTGATTCAGGTATGAATGATGTCACTTGTCGAGTTCTGTCTTTTATCCGAGTTCTTACTTTGCTACATTCCTCGATACTTGTTCAGTCAGAGTCGCTGTTTGCTTTTTTTAGGTAGATGTAGCTACCTTACAAATATAAACACTTCTACATATGTACATTCGTATGGAAAAGTCCAGTTACATACCATTCATTCCTAAACTGATTTGTCCTTCATTTTCGTATGAAAACTCCAATTACATGCCATTCATTCCTAAACTGATTTGTCCTTCATTTTTATTTTTTCTATTTTTTATTGATTGGTTACTTATTATTGACTAGTTGGTTTTCGATTAGCTAATTGACAGAATCTTCACCGAAAGTCCATCCTGTTGCCTCAGCCCACCCCAAAAATTAAAATAATAAAAGACCAGAGTGGCCGTCATGGTCAACCAGGGCACAGTCACGCCTTTCTGCAAAAGGACAGAAGAAAAATCACAAGAACAGTTACAGTTTGTCCGTAGCAGGAAAACATGACATTAGGTTTCGTCGTGAGATAACTGTCGACAGTTTCCTTTTATCAGCTTGGGCCTCTGATTTTCCGGGAACAAGGTGCTCAGTGTAGCGGAATGCTGTGAAGTATCGTTTAACGTGCTGACGAGGATTTGACGAAGCCGCTTTATGTCCTTCACACACCTACCATCAGGCCAATAGTGCCACAGCCTGTTGCGGTCTTGTCCAGCCCAAGAACTAACTTCTTGTCCTGGTTCTGGCTGATCCCGCTGTTGGAGAGACGGCTGGCAACAGCTGGAATATAATCTATAGATAGATTTGCAATTTGGCTGGTCATACGAAGAATAATCTGACGTTTTCTTACTGGGAGTAATAATGCCAGGAAAGCCTATCGTGTTATTAGATTGTTCTCTCTCTCTCTCTCTCTCTCTCTCTCTCTCTCTCTCTCTCTCTCTCTCTCTCTCTCTCTCTCTCTCTCTGGTGAAGCAGAACTGTAAATTGTACCAGAAAAAAGTAGATCGGTTTCTAATTATTACTTCAGTTCGACTTATCGCGAAACGCGCGCATCTCAAGCTATGTTCTCTATTTGCCCAACCAGCTCAGTTAAAACCCGTTCTGGTCGTTGGGGTATAATGTAGCCAAGATACCTCCTCATGTAGCCAAGATACCTCCTGTCACTTATTCACTTATACATTATGCCAGCGGCTGTAGTGAGAAGTCACTTAGAGCGTGTGGGCAACGTTACAGGCAAACCGTTAGGGGTTACCTGTCAGAACTGAAGGCGATATATCTATTGCGCGTGTTCTTCCGTTGAAAGAACAACGAAGAAGTCCGCGATTGTCTGGCGGATAAACCAGACGCTGAAGCCTCATTTCTTTCCGGGCACGCTTACTCCCATGCCAGCATCTCCAGTTGCGTGATGCAAGACCCAAGGATAACAAGTGCGCGATCCTTCTCTGCTGTCGAAACTTCATCTCCGTTTTCCTTGGCTTTCGCCTCGCCACGAGAATTGTTATGAAATCGCGCTGGTAGCAGCGTGCATCAGATAACGTCACATAGCGCGCATCGCCTCCTTTGATCGCCTTCCTCCCGGTTCCTCCCCACCTCACTGTAATTGGCAGTTTACCTGTGGCGACGGCGAGGTGCTGAGGGCGTGTGTTTACACCACCTGATGTACGGCGTCTTTCTCCGCGCCCTTGTCATTGTCTGCACGTCCACCTTGCCCAGCTTCCACACGCTTCTCCTTTCTTTCTTTTTTTTTTTTCTTTCTTTTTTTCTGTCCAAACATACAAAAAGTAAACCAACAAAACAATCCAGACACAAAAAAGGTTCAAAAGAACGCTTACTTATTATAACACGGACACACAATATGCAAAGTTTCGGGGAAATCCCTTTCGTCAAGCCACAAAACGACACTTAAACAGTTAAACTACAAAACAACAACAACAAAAACAGGCATTGAATATAACGGGACAGCACAAGACACAAAACATTTTTGTGGGGTCAACTCCTTTTTCAAGCAACAAACTGACACGTAAACGATGATAAACTGACTTATGAAAATGCCCCGCTTCAGTTATTGGTGCTAGAGTGTCTGCATGTTTTGAAGAATGATAGCACGAGGATGACTCTTCTTTCGTAATAACGTGTGAGCTGTGTAGGTGGTATGCATCACGAGAGATTTTGTTCTTCTCCGAAGCGAAGTTTCATCTACTGCTGCAGTATTATTACTGATACTGCCAGGAGCATTGTGTGCAACGGAACGAATGCAAAGTTTACATGCTTTCCAAAATGTTCAAAACTAAAGTTTTCGTTTGCTTTGTAGATAGGTTTCATTGGTTTGCTCAGGGTGTCTCCCTGATATAACTAAAACACTAAGTTACTTACTTTCTCAGGGCTCCAACACTCAAAACGCACAGAATGGTCCAAATGAAGACAGTGTTTTATTCAGGGTAGGCAGGACAACAATAACAAAGCAACAAAAAATAAAGAAAGACAATAAGGGCAAATGTTGGGCAGAACTTTATCCAACCGGCAAGGAAAGGACAGGCTGGCAGTTGCTGTACGTGTGGATGTAGCAATCACGTTTGAATGCGGCACAGCATAGCTGTTGCAGAGATAAAGGCCACAGCTTGAATTGACACGTTCACTGTCTGCACCAGCAGACACTGATCCCCATCTTTAAGCGCTAATGCGCCTGGTACCACGACAAAGACGTAATGGTGCCTTCCCCCACTCTGGCATTGGTGCTTTTGGCACGAGCGAGTGGCGAAGATCGATTTCTTCACTTTCCTTCCAGCAAAAAACAAAAACAAAAAAAAGTTGGTATCTTTAACCTGTGCCTGTTGTCTTAGCGGCGGGTGTGGAAGGGAGGATCACCTGCCTGCGCGCACCTCTTGTTTTCCTCCCAGGTAGCCAGCGTCTGTATATTTTCTCTGATGGCGAGATGGCAGGGCAGCGGCGCAGTGTCTGACGAACAGCGAGAATGTGCTGACGTACGGCAGGAGGGGAAGACGTAACATGACGTGTAAAGGACGGGACCAAGGGTGTAAGATGAGGCTGTGAGAAGCTGTCACTGACCGCCTCGGAATGTTTTACATTTGGACTTGGTTTAAACAACATTTGGACTTGTCCACGACTGTGCACTGTGCACGTGTGCAAAGACCTTTGAAGTAATTCTCTTCAGCTGACTGGAAGCATTCACATTCGAAAGGCCAACTGAGAAAACAGAATGTGTAGTCTTCTACTGCGAGTATAGTACATGCTAGCCTGCTACTTTTTCTACCATCGCTGTCGCTTCAGCAACAAATTGGCTGCCTCCAGTTAAGGCCACGGTGCAGCAGTTGATTGACAAAGGACGAACTTTGCCCATCTGTCTGTCTCGTGAGCCGGTTTGGCCTAGCGGTAAGGCATTAGGCTGGTAAACGGAAGGACCTCGGTTCCATACCACTTCGGCTCTCCTTTCTCTTCAAAAGGGTTGTGGTTTGTGGACACTGTCTTGTGACTTTGTCCATCACTTCCTACTGAAACATTGAAATGGCTCTGATCGCTACCCATCTTAATGCAGGAATCATTCTGGTGGTGACAGTGTAGCGATAGGTATATAATCTCCCTCTTCCCCCACCTCCATTCCCCCTTCCTCCCCCTTCTCCACGTCCCTAATAAGCCTTATGGTTTCTGTGGACGTTAAGCACCATGTTTACTTACTTACCATTTGTCTATCGCAGGCATTACTCTCCTTCTCTGTTCCTAAGGGAGCCCTGCTCGGTTGACGGGACATTAACCCCCCCCCCTCCCCCCCCCCCTCTGTTTCTAACCCCCGTTATTTGTGTGTGTGTGTGTGTGTGTGTGTGTGTGTGTGTGTGTGTGTGTGTTGTTTTTGTTTTTCTCTCAGAACGTTTCTCCTCCAGTTTTCTCTGTCTATTCGCTTTCTCGTTACCCTCCCATCTCCCGCACCTCCTGATTCCAGCCCGTCTCTCTCCGCCCCTGCCCTCTGACAAAACGACTCCGGTTTCCAGGACTCTGGGCAGGGAATTCTTCCAGAGTCTTTGGCTTCCTGGCACCACGCACCAGTCGATAGACCGTCTTCCAGACTCTGAGCTGGCCAGCAAATAAGTTTCCCATCCATCTTGGTGCTGAAGTTCCGTGAGAAGAGGGATCGGGGAATTGTCCGGGGGGTCGTGATATTGGAGCGGATCGTGACAGCTTTTATTGAACGTGATGCAATTTCCACGAGGACCTGCACGTGAAAAATGCTGGTTCTGCGGCGATTTGGAGCAAATGTGATTGTAATTGTCTCCCTTGGTTTGTGCTGACCCTTCTGCTTTTCCGGCTGAACAACAAGGGAGACCCAGAAAGAAATCGAGAGGGGTGTTGGGGTGGGGGGGGGGGGTGAGGTGGAGGTGGGGGGGGGGGTGAGGTGGAGGGGGTTAGTAGATCTCTCACACAGAAACAGCACTGAAATCTACACTACACGCTCGTTCGCACGTGCACACACACACACACACACACACACACACACACACACACACACACACACACACACACACACACACACACACTCTCTCTCTCTCTCTCTCACACACACACACACACACACACATACACTCTCACACACACACGCACACACACACTTGCTGTAACCGTCATGGTTGACTGGGCGTCAAAAATCAATTCTCGCCCTGTTCCTGGTTCATTTCTTTTCCTTGTTTCTGAATTCCTTCCTTATGGGGGGGGGGGGGGGGGTACCCCCTCCACGCCGTGCCCTACTGGCGGGACTGGTGACGCGCAGGAAGACTTCCAGGTCTCCTCAGCTGGGAATCCAAAGCTATTAAAGCTTTACACACAGCCATGCATGCTTCGCTTGTTGCCAGGAGTTGGGTCTTCTAATTTCTTCCATGCCGGCTCAGTCAACTTCACTTTTTTTTTTTT
The DNA here is from genome assembly GCA_963584105.1 of Alviniconcha strummeri. Classification (NCBI taxonomy): domain Eukaryota; kingdom Metazoa; phylum Mollusca; class Gastropoda; family Provannidae; genus Alviniconcha; species Alviniconcha strummeri. The sequence goes on from OY757549.1 coordinate 18,435,774, forward strand.
AAACCAGTCCCTTTTAGGCATATTGTGAAGTGTCGCATGAATCTGAATGAGGCCCTTGTGATTTGATGAACATCGTTTCGCCCTAACTGGAGCGGCTATGTATCATTCGCCGTTCAGAAGTGAGTGTTCAGTGTCGGCTGAGTTGCTAGCTTCCTATAACTGTGCCCTTCTCGTTATGTGAGACTGGCTCTGTAGACAAACACTGTACCATCAGTGGCTCTGTAGACACACACAGTACCGTCAGTGGCTCTGTAGACAAACACTGTACCATCAGTGGCTCTGTAGACACACACAGTACTGTCAGTGGCTCTGTAGACAAACACTGTACCATCAGTGGCTCTGTAGACACACACAGTACCATCAGTGGCTCTGTAGACAAACACTGTACCATCAGTGGCTCTGTAACACACACAGTACCATCAGTGGCTCTGTAGACACACACAGTACCATCATTGGCTCTGTAGACACTGTACCGTCAGTGGCTCTGTACACACACAGAGTACCGTCAGTGGCTCTGTAGACACACACAGTACCGTCAGTGGCTCTGTACACACACAGTACCATCAGTGGCTCTGTAGACACACACAGTACCATCAGTGGCTCTGTAGACACAACACAGTACCATCAGTGGCTCTGTAGACACACACAGTACCATCAGTGGCTCTGTAGACACACACAGTACTGTCAGTGGCTCTGTAGACAAACACTGTACCATCAGTGGCTCTGTAGACACACACAGAACCATCACTGGCTCTGGAGACACACACAGTACCATCAACAGACAAAGACGTCGACACGAACAGAACAAAGACTTGAATCGTCTACGGTTTTAACTCCTGGCATGCGAGTAAATACAAGGCACACAAACTCTGGTCCTCCAAAAGCGCAGTCCATATCCATACATACCATACCATGCATTTCCCCACCCCCATCAGTCCTCATCAAGAAAACTATGGTTCTGTGAATGTGAATATTCATTCCTTTCCTTGCTTGTTCTGGAACTCGGGTTCAGTGAAGAGACAGAGAAAAATGAAAACGCTAAATTCGCTTCTCTACTGCCGACCAGTAAGTACATTTATACGACTCGTGTTGCCCGTCAGTGGAAATCCACTTTAGTTTGATCGACCAAGCAGGACAGGCAGAACTTAACTGGAAAAGTATTGTAAAGAGTAAGGCTTGAGAGTAGATTGAACCACACACAGACTATGTACTTGAACGAGACTTGGAAGAGTACTGGGGTATTTATATAGTACACGAACAAGGCTTTAGTTTAAGCGTCTGTTCAGCTGGTCATGTTCGGATGATTAAACTCGGCTCTCTTACTGGTTGGTGTTCTTGTGGCAAGGGAAGGGGGTCGGGGGGGTGAGGTGCGTCATAGGCAAGTGTCTTGTTGCCAAGGAAACGGATTCTTTTCTTTTTCCTGCTAGGCACGAAGGACATCCGGCTTCCTTGGTGGCATTTTATGGTCTTCCATGTTCCGGTTTTAACGATCACTATAGACCGGCTGTTCCGGCTGGTGATCTGAATTGCGTGTGTTCATTTCGCTCTGGGAGCAGCAAAACTGTGCTGGAGAAAAAAGCGCAAAACAATACAACTACAAAATGCAAGAATTAGCATTATTTGCTGGTGTGTTGTGTTTCGAGTTCTGATTTCGTTATAAACGCACAGCAGTTCGGCTGTTTTACATCTGCGATTCTCAGCCATTCCTCGCAGAACCGTAGAATATACATATATTTTATAGCCCAATAATTCCCAGTGTAATAATTACAAGCTCATAAATACAAAGAAACTGTCATACAATACAGTGGACAAGTGCTACACATACATGCAACAGCACTCAAATATATATTATTTTTTTATTTTTTATATTCTTCAAAGATGAGCTGTGGACAAGAGCTCCAGTCTGTTTCGTGGTTTGTGGAAATGCCGACCAGTCGTACATATTACGAGAGGGGCCTTCTTGAGCCGATGTTTGTCCAGTCATCGTCGAGAACAGTTTCAGATTTCAAAGCTACTCCTTCAGCTCCGAGACAAGATGGGAATCAGGAGCCGATGCCGTCCTGTCTCACTGTAGCTCCGAGTCAAGACAAGCAGCCAAACATTAGCAGACAAACACTTCATCGCCACCGATCGCTTGCACGAACACTCGTCAACCAGAGCCGATAAGTGGCGAGAGGGCTGAAAGGTTTGAACTGTATGTTTACGAACCGGGAACCCAGCGCACGGGGAAGCGTGTAGGGGTTTTGCAGTATAGACCTATACAACCTTTCGGGGACATAAAACCCTTGGCATGTAGCCTACGAGTGTTCTGTCACTTTTTAAAGCATGAGTCACTTTCAGCGGGCATGAGCACTGGCCCAGGGCGGTTTTTGTTGATGTGTTTTCTTCGCGAGCTCTGCGTTTCCTACACGATAATTATGAGAGCAGTTTATGTGACTGACGCTTTGTGTTTCTTTTTGTGCCTGTTTTTTTTTTTTTTTTTGGTTTCTTCATGTGACTGACGCTTTTTGTTTCTTTATGTGACTGATGCTTTTTGTTTCTTCGTGTGACTGGCGCTTTTTTTCCCCCCTTTTATTTGTTGCTTCTTTTCACCTTTTCTACTTCAGATAGAGATTTTGTTTGAGAATGTGTGTGTGTGTGTGTGTGTGTGTGTGTGTGTGTGTGTGTGTGTGTGTGTGTGTGTGTGTGTGTGTGTGTGTGGATCGGCTTTTCAGTTGCTGGTTCTACAAGTACGCTTTGTAAACATTTCTATCACAGAGACATTCGTGATTTTGTTACTTAT
>OY757549.1:18438755-18461255 GCA_963584105.1 Alviniconcha strummeri
TGCTGACCTGTTCCAGCGAACAGTGTAAAACCACGAGAGTCCCAAGCCTGACATCACTGAATGCAGTCAAGCGGCTTTTTGTGTATGGTAGATGCACACGAGGATGTCGGTCAGTCTGCTTTAGACTCCGGTTATTGTTAGTTTCCTATAATTTCGAAATGCGACGAAAGGAGATACGGTTTTCATCGTCGAAATGGATTTGGATTGCGAAACTGTCTGTCTGTCTGTCTCTGTCTGGGTTTTAAAAAACAATTTCCTTCTCACCCCACATCACCACTGAAATCAAGTTTTTCCCCACTTTTTCTGTAACTTGCGTGGACAGTTGTATGCCAGCAGCTGGCAAGATATATATATGTAAACCAAGAATGTCTTCTCGGTCACTGGTTACGGTTTCGACAGACGTTTTCTGTGTGTATAAGCCACATTGCATGTACAGGACATAGGTATGTAGGTAACTTGGTGTTTTACGCCCAGCAACCAGTACGGTTACATCACGGCGAGCGTACAGGGCGTATGGTGTGATGTAATGCAGGGTCGTGTACAGTAATAGCTTATGCATTAAGCCAGGGCTTCATGAAGACACTATTATGGGCTTACTGTTACTCTTTCGTAAACTCTTCCCTCTTGTTGGTTTTCTTTCTTTTGGGCCCATTTCCGTCTCGGACGTGGCTGGACAGGCACTGCTGCTGATGACTCCAGTCTTTCTGTACACTCGGCATTGCTCTCCGGCCTCTTCCCTCCACTTGCTGCCCCTTTCCTTCCTTGTCCCGCACCGTCAGCAGGTGTCTGACGTCGTGGGGAGCCCGCTCTCTTATCGCTAATTACTCCTGCCTCTCTGCCCGGCCTCTTCAGACCGAACGAGCGCCGCTGACCGGCTGCTTGTCATACCTCAGGTAACTTTGCGACCGGACACGGCAGGCGTTCGGTCAGTGCTGGTCACTCCGCGCTGGCTAGCTCCGCCCTCTCCTCTACCCCCCCCCCCCCCCCCCCTTCAGCCGCCCGCCCTTTCCCTCGCGGCTTGCGTGTTGGCGGACTCGCCGTGGCCGAAAGACTCATCACAGTCGACCTCAGTTAGCTTTCTCTTCACCACGAGTAGCTGCCCCGCCGTGTCAGTGCTGTCGCTGAACACTGCCGGTCGGCACGTACGGTCACAGCGTTGAGGAGGTGCAGGGGGTCTTCCGCGGGCAACCTGCAACCACCCGGAACGGCAATCCCGGAAGAGGCGTGCACGCTTTCAGCGTGGCCGGTCTCCCAAGAGCGAAAGCTGCCGTTGCAGGAGAGGCTCTTGAGTTACAGTGTCGTGTCACCCTACACCGCACGAGCTTTTGCCTCCGCTTTCTTGTCATCAAGCGAGCCACAAAGAACGGATTCTTTTTACCTCAGTCGTCAGCTAACGGACAGGACGATAGCATCGGGGAGTCGGATTTACCGCAAGGCGGGGAGATAGGAGAGACACGGGTCCCGCTGTAGTCAGTCAGTATGCTCCCTCGCCGTTCAGCACACCAGTGTCGCAGGGTATGGAAACGCTTTTTTCACGTCGTTTTGTGTCTTGTTACCGTTTTTGTTTGTTTGTGGGTGCGCGCGCGCGCGCGCGTGCGTGCGTGCGTGTGTGCGTGCGTGAGTGCGTGCGTTGTGTCGTGTGTGGCGTGCGTGCGTGCGTGCGTGCGTCGTACGTACGTGTGTTTTGAGGAATAGGAGGGTCACTGGCGTGTCAGTTGCTGACGTGCCTGGCTGAAATTGCTAAGTTTGTCTCTCGCACTGTGTGGAGTCACGGTAACAGATTGTGCAGCAAACTCGCCAGCATACCCTGAAGATGTGGGGTTCTGTGGTGTGCGGAATTCTTTTTTTATTGGGTACGATCGTGAGGTTTGCAGCGTGGGTAGTTTTATCTCTACACGTTGCTTCTGTATTGACATGCATTTACAACGAGCTTGCTTGCCGTGTGTGTGTGTGTGTGTGTGTGTGCGCGCGCGCGCGCCGCGTACGTGCATGTGTGTGTGTGTGTGTGTGTGTGTATGTGTGTGCTTGCTTGCTTGTGTGTGTGTATGTATGTGTGTGTGTGCAATGCTTGTGCGCGTGCGGCGCATGCTGTGTTGATGAACAAACACATATGTATCTGGAAAAGATCTGTTAAACGATATCGATTACCTGACAGAACAACCTGTGGATGTGTGACGTTTAGCGCTCGACTGATCACACCATAAGTTTTACAGATCAATGGCTGCCTTGCTCTGTCACTTTTATTGATGAATAAAGTCGAGTGGAGGTTTGGGAGGAGACTGCACCGAGCAAATCAATACACAGCAATTTTAAAGAGGTTGAAACGACGGGGTTGTTTGAGCAGACATATGTTTGCACTGTAAACAACAAATACGACCATGCAAACGTTCCAATGACTTGACTAAGACATTTATATATATATATATGGTTGTGTTCCACTATGTGTTAGCGTCGTTGCCGTTCTTGTTTTCAATCTTGATGATGCTTCATGAATAACCGCATCACATTGAACACATATAATGTATCTGGATTGTTTGTGTGATCACACACACACACACACACACACACACACACACACACACACACACACACACACACACACACACACGCGCGCGCGCGCGCGCGCGCTCACACACACACACACACACACACACACACACACACACACACACACACACACACACACACACACACGCTCACACACACAAACACTCGCACTCTCTGTCTGTCTCTCTCCCTCCCTTCCGCTCTCTCTACCAAAACACACAGACACCCTGATACTGATATAACCTTCGCCATGGTTGACTGGGCGCTAAAAAACAGTTATATTTATCTTCATAACCTTGTCTTTTTGTGGTTGTAAAGTGAAACAAACGCGGCAACAGAAGGCTGTGTGATTACAACAACACAGAGAATAAAGGGGCCGTTCTCAACGCCCGCTTGTTGTAAAGCCGTGTTGTTCTGACACTGATCAAAGGGCGGCAAGGAGAGCGTGGATGAGGGTCGTGTTGCTCTGTAACAGGCCATGAAAGTGAAACCTCAGGCAGTTTCTTCGGGTCCTCAGTCTAATTCTCTTCCTGCACGCCCGGCTAGCTATAAACAGCAAATCGCAATTTCTGGCATAGGATCTGGGAACTAAGTCCGGAGCCCTTCAGACGCCAATTAAGCAATCAAAGTTCAATCTTGTTCCTCATATTTCAGTGACTCTCTCGCTCGCCTTCACATTAGAGCCGCCGCCAAACGAGGCTGAGAGGGCCACGTGCAAAGGGCGAGCACTGTGCGAAAGGGAAGCAGCTCTTTGAGGTTATCTCCGGAGTGCTCGGGTCCACAATGCTTCCTTCAGATGGTGCCTTGACCGCTTGCTGACCATCCTGGCTGAGAACCCTTGCAGCAAGCATCCAAGGCATTGGCTATCATAATTTAATTTGCTTTATCGCTATAGCTTCTTCAGTGTTGCGCCATCGGCTTTAATCAGTCTGCCGTGGCCAGAAGAGGAAGCGCTGGCATGTCTTTGATCTCCATTGAGAGCATGGGGAGTACCGGTCTAGGCCCATGCCTCCTTGGGGCTTGCCGGTTTCCAGCTTGTTTGCAGTACGCTGATGTGAGCTGCCACGGGATGGTTCGACTTGCAGTTAAGTGGTAAAATTTGCTGTTGTTGATCGCTCTTATATAGCGCTATTCTCTGCTCTCGAGAAGACTCACTGCGCTCGCATGTGATGCAAAATTACGTTAACTTTGTCGTTATCTCGAAGGGTTACACTTACAGAAAAAGGAGTTTGTTTTGGCCCCATAACCCGATGTGTACGTCATGATTTACCGGACGTTAAAAGCCAGTTATCTTTTAGGTCCAGTTAAATGGAAAAATTCTAATTTCGCCTCTCTGCAGTCGAAGAAATTGTTCAGTTCCCCCACTGACGCAGGAGACTGAGCATCTGTCGACTTAAGACCGACACTGTATCTATACACGAACCTGTCCAATTAGACCATCGCATAGACGGGACTGCGGACACCCGGAGTTCTGGAATCGTTACCGAAGAGACTTCTCGTACATCATGGAGCTACAGGCCAGCGTAGATAGTGGGCGCCATCCCGCAGACTGATCAGCAACAGCGGGTTGGAGAGGCAGCTGCTTGGAACAGATCTAGGGAAGTGTATTCACCAATATGACGGAACACAAGGAAACGATGGTACACGAGCGCTTTCGACCCAAAACAAAACAAAACAAAACAACAACAAATCTTCGGGTGCAACTACTTGTTCTGAATGCAGCGTGCAGCGCAATCGGCGCTTTAGCAAGAGAAACTAAAGCTGTATGACAGCGATTATTGATTCACAACAGGTGATAATGATAAAGTCCCTGGACCCCTTCTCAGTGTCAGCAATCAGTGGTGTGACCTTGCACCAGCGTTGTAATTTAACGGCACATTTAACACACAATTTACTCTTTCCTGTTCGACATGGCATTCTTAAAGCAGGCGCTTTTGTTTGTAGAGAGAAGTCTAATTCTATCACAAACACTCTAAAAGCATAGCATAAACTGTGTTTTAGGAGGATAAAAAGCAGTCTTGGAATCTCATAATTGTGGTCAGAACCAAGTGCTGGTCTTGTTCCACAACAGGCTCCGTCTATAGCTGGTTGGCGTTGATTTATAGCAGGCTCTGTCTGTAGCTGATCGGTCTTGTTTCACAGCAGGCTCCGTCTAGCTGGTTGGTCTTGTTTCAAAGCAGGCTCTGTCTGTAGCTGGTTGGTCTTGTTTCAATGCAGGCTTTGTTTATAGCTGGTTGGTCTTGTTTCACAGCAGGCTCTGTCTATAGCTGGTTGGTCATGTTTCACAGCAGGCTCTGTCTATAGCTGGTTGGTCTTGTTCACAGCAGGCTCTGTCTATAGCTGGTTGGTCTTGTTTCACAGCAGGCTCTGTCTATAGCTGGTTGGTCTTGTTTTCACAGCAGGCTCTGTTTAGCTGGTTTCACAGTAGGCTCAGAACTGACCAGTCTGCACAGTACCGTCCGTCTTCAGTCGTCTGCACCAGCTGCTCCAGGCGTATTTCCGCTAATCTGAATGCAGCTGGCGAACATAGCCTGGAGGTCAGCATGGCAGGCCAGAATGGGTTTGACCACAACACGACCAGAGAGGCGTCACAGACTGGACGCTCCCAGCTTCCTTCTCATTAACACCTCGTGATCGCCTCGCACCACGCTCCCTCGCTCTCAAAGACAGTCGGGGACCAAATTGGTTCCCGAATTTAATGCAATGAAAGGAGCCAGAACTAACGAGCTTCTGACCAAGCCGCAGGTCAGCGCGGCGAGCAGCCGACGGAGTTCCTGCGGTGCCAGAGCCGGGAGATGCTTCCCAGGGACCCGGTGTCGCCCTTCCGCAATGCAGCCCCTATCAGCTTCTATCAGGCTTCTCTCCTGGCTCTTAAGGGTCCGCGAACAAGACCGAGGGTAATGGATAGACTAACACGAGCTTCGCTTCTGCCGCAGCTTCAGCCGGGATCGGTTAGTTATCCCTGTGACGGTCTGTTGGAGTGCTGTAGAGGAGCACTTCCTGTTCCTAGTTCTTTTTTCCCCAGACTCCCCATTTCTGCCCCAAAGCCGTTGATTGAGTTAGCTACCCGGCCAGTGTGGGTCAAAGACAAACGGCGGCCTTGTTGAGTTAACTGCCTGATTGAGTTATCCTATTTCGTGGCGGTGTCAGTGCAGGAGGGGCTGTTTTACTGTGTGTAGCTGTCCCGACCAACCGACTGCTGCACGGGTCAATGGAGGCCAGTCCTGCCATACTATTGAATCGACAAAGCGACCTGATGTGCCTTACATAATTGGATATTATGTCGTCATTGATTAATCAGCGGCCCCAGCCTTCGTGGCCTTGTTAGACTGCAAATTTGTGTGTGTGTGTGTGTGTGTGTGTGTGTGTGTGTGTGTGTGTGTGTGTGTGTGTGTGTGTGTGTGTGTATGTGTCTCTCTCTCTCAGTTTCTCTCTCTCTCTCTCTCCCTCCCCCTCCCTTTTCCCCTTCTGAATTAACGATAGAGGAATTGTGAACACCTCCCCCTCCCCCCCTTCACACACACACAAACTGAACCATTATAGAGTTCTCTATTCAGCCACCAACCAATCCTCTTGGTCTTAGTCCCCCCCCCCCCCCCCGCCTTCTGTACCTTTCATCCCTGCTTCTTGCCTCTCCAAGTTACTTACTTACTTACTTACTTACTCTTGCCTCTCCATCGCCTCTTCCGTCTCCTCACTGGATTAGTTTCGCCTTCCCGATACCGCTTCTACCCTTCACGCCCCATTTACCCCGCTCGCTCTCACGTTGACAAATGTGTGGAGTGTACAGAGTGTCGTTGATGATGACTTACTACACCCGCCGTCAACAGACGCAGCCAATTACTCAATACAGCAGAGGCCCGCCCCGATCCCTCCGTCAATACCACGCAGACAAGCAGCCCCACAAAAGTCATCGAGACGCCGACCCGCGCGATGTCTACGACTCTCAACAATGGCTGAATGATGCCCGAGCGATCCGACGAGAGCCGGGCCAATTTCGCTCCGCGGACCTCAACGGTGTTTTCAGCGGCTGGGGCTGGACACCCCGAGGGCAGTGCGCCTGCCGGGCTGTCAGCGCCTCGTTCACATTGTGCCCACGCCGGCGTGGACAGCGTCGGCGGTGTGTGCAGACAGCCTCCCACTATCGCCCGGTTCCAACCCTTGCGCAACGTGTTGATGTTGGCGCACAACAGTTCCGCCGATACTCCGGGGGACATGTTTGTCTTCAAACATTATTGCTATCAATAGCGCGCCAGGCGCTGGCTGTGTCAGACCTGATCACCGGATTGTAGTCAGTGTGGTGTGAGGCTGACAGTATGCTGCCGTTGGCTGCAGCTCGTGACGGAAGCGCAGCGCTGTACGTGCTACTGGTTGGCATTCCGTGTCAGTTCTGAGCTGGACATGGCAGGGGGCTTGTTTTTAATTGAAGTCAGTAATAATTTTAATCGTTATGATTTTAATGGACAATAAAGGACTTTTGTTTTCTTCGCTCAAACAAGTTCCGCCACTGAAAATTAGTCGTCATTTTCAATAGATATTGATTTGACCCCCCCCCCCTCCCACACCCCCAATCCTAGATACACACACAGACACACACACACACACACACACACACACACACGCACACACACACGCGCACACAGAGTGACACATACACAGTAAGTACTTTTTTTATTCCCCCCCCCACCCCCCCCCCCCTTTGTGTTGATTATTGAGTCATAGGGTGTTCTTTTTTGTTTGTGTGTGAGAGTGTGTGTGTGTGGTTTTGCTTCGTTTGATTTACCATGCCCTATCGCAGTAAATTTTGCTTACATTTTTGGTGCGGGAAAATTTGCTGCGAGCCACAGCAGAAGTGATGCCGGCATTTGGCAGTGGGCAAGAGGACGGTGCCAGTAGACTGTATAACCACGTTACGGGCGGGCTGGTTTAGCGGAAACAGTTTCCTCTCGTTTTCACCCACCGTGTTCACAATAACAAAAAAGAACGAGTGTGGGTCTATAAAAAAGACAGACACAAGTTCTGCTTCGAAAAAACACACGCGAAAAACCGTTGGAATGGCCTGTAAAGACAACGATTGAAGTAGTCAGAAGTCCGTTGGCAGTTCACCTTAGGTAGTCTGCTGCTTGTCTGCTGCAGCACCTGACCGACGCTGCCCTATGCACACAGACTGACCAACGCTGCGCTGCGCAAGCCAAGCGTGGAGTGGACAGCGGCGGTGTTGACTTTTCATTAGAGGGCAGTAAGTCAGGAGGTGTCCGAGCCGTGTAGGTTTGGTTTGTCAGTGTTGACGTAACCTGTGTGCCTCGTGCACACATTGGCGTGCACACACACACACACACACACACACACACACACACACACACACACACACACACACACACACACACACACACACACACACAAACACACACACACACACACACACGCACACACACACACAGAGTGCCCTTTACCGTTACCTGGCTTGAGTACACTCTCAGTCTCTGGCACCTTTTGTTCTCGAATCTGGCTAGCTCACTGACACGTGAGAACGGTTTCCTGCAGCCGTGTTGATGCTCCGGATCGTGGACTCCACGACTCTCAGGTGTCCTTCCTTCACGGCTGGGACACTGGTCCTTTTGCTGGCACCTTGCCTTCTGACTGAACTAGGTTTCAATAACTGACCGAAGCTCGGCGACTGTTGGTTTATGGGTGGTCATTTGGGTGCTGACACCCAGCCTGCGTCTCGTCTCGCTCTTTGGTCAAACATCGACTGTTGGTCAGCCCCCCCGCACCCCCCCCCCCCCCCCCACACACACACACACCCCGCCAACAAGCAGCTGGCTTCGTGGGTATTCACCTTATTACGGATTTGTTTTGATGCTGTCTGACGGTCCACTTTGGTTTATTGTGTTGAGATATAACGTGTCGTTTGCCTGATACAACCGACAGGCTGCCATCTGGTGTTGCAGGTATTTAGGTATGTGTACCTTTGACTTTGTGCTGACACGCCCAGGGTCGAGCACACTCTCTCCCTTAACGTTTGCAACACTTTAGACCTCCGAAACGCTGGGGACCCCCAAACATTTGGCAGCTCAGTTTACAAGTTAGAAAACGGAGAATTGTAACGGAGACAGGAGGGGCCCCAGCTGTACTGTTATAATGGTCGGCATGGTACATAGTTGAAGCTACAGAGACTGGTAACAGAGACGAGGTGTTGCCCGCACTTCTGGTGTAACCACCCATCAACCAGCCTCCCTGTTTCACTCTGGACACAGATTTTACTCTACCGGGTGCCCAGTTGTGTACACGGGTACTTTAACTGCCCAGAATACCACTATCTGGAAACAAGACACCGTTTCAAGCATCTGTCATTGTGGCAGTTTAAAATGTCGAGGGCGTAACGGTAGGTGTTGCCTAAAACATTCACGCACGTGTCAGTTGCCTATGAAGGACTCCGCACTTTGCGGTAAGGTGACACTTCTGGTGAGAAGAAGTAATCCCATCTGGTGCACAAGAATCCCATTAGAGTAAGCTCGATGGGCTGCTGAGAAGGAGTTTTCAGTTTCGATCTCGCTCTATCTGGCATCCATCATCTTTTCAAACGATGTTTAATGGTCTCCTAGCCAACCGTGAAAATTGGACTCGTGCGTGGGCTGTTACAAATAAAGGCCGGTGGTTCTCTTTTGAGGTTACTTGTTGTCAGTGGCGCAAAACCCAGGGGTCCTCTTTGCGAACGATTTGCTAGACCGCGTCTTGAATGGGTACAAGATATAGATGCAATTTCCAACGGAAGGAGTAAAGGTCGTTGAGGAGACGCCGAAGGTTTATAAAAGAAAACTGGACCTGCGTGCACTGCGCTGACTCATGGGACAGAAACATTTGAGTTGTTATGTCATTGCAGAAAAACGACAGTCTTCAGTTAGTTCTGTCTGCCTGCATCTCTTTCTGTCAGTCTCTGTCTCTTTCTCTCTCTTGTCTGTCTGTCTCTCTCTCTGTCTTGTCTGTCTGTCTCTGTCTTGCTCTTCTGTCTGTCTCTGTCTTGCTCTCTGTGTGTGTCTTGTCTGTCTGTCTCTGTCTTGTTCTCTCTCTGAGGAAGTAATCTGTTGTGTCACTAGATGAGATCATTGGTGGTAAAGGCGTTTACGACTTTACCAATATTAAGGTGGAGGGGGGGGGGGGTATTCGTCAAATAAAGAACGGGTATTTCAGGACTTGTGGCATAAAATAGTCATCTGCAGTATAACTAATCATATCTGCATCCTCTTTTCCCCAAAGAAGCCTGCGTCAGAACCTCAACCAGTCTGGCTCCTCCTAGTCGTAATGACGGGAACTTTATACACACTGCCAGACAGGCATACCTCGGGCATCGCATTCTGCGGAGATGAAATTCACTTCTGAGTCGTGACGCTGTAAAAAGGTAATTTTCGGTAATGAGCGACATGCGTTTCACATTTTGTTGGCATCACTGCTCAGTATCTCTAGGCGCCAATTAGCGGCGCTGAAAGAATTACTCCCCAGGATACAGTTCAAAGCCGCATGCCGTCTCGTTTACTGCGATCGATCGCACATTCACATTGTTCACACGAATGTGGGCTTTATCTGCGGTGATAAAGCTACGTTCAGTCGCCTACCTCGACAGGAGAGGACGCTCACATACATACCGACGCACTGAGAAATCAACACGGGAATGCCGCTTTTACTGCTTCCCGCTGCCATTATGAGTGCAGACGACAGTTTCATGTTAACTGAATGGATTCTCGGAGACGGGACATTGATGAATGCATCGAAACCCGGGGGTAGGATTGGAGGCAGGGGGGGGGGGGGGGAGTGGCAGTGACGAATAAAGCTGAATGGGATACGGGTCTGGACATGGGGTTGTCTGAGCTCTACACCACTTCGGGCCTAATGCGCTAATTAATACTGACAGGATGCGAAACAGGCTCTTGTGTTCATTTATGTCACTGCCAATACTCAGTGCACAGTGTGATGCTTCCAATTCCGAAATACCCAGAACTGGGGGACTCTTATTTCGGCGTAAGCCTAAAAAACATACCTCTAGGCTGGTAAGCAAACGACTTTGGTTCGATTCCCCGCTACGGCTCTGCTTTCTCTCCAAAAGTTGCGGTTTATGGATACCGTCTTGTGACTTTCGCTCCTCACAGCGTCAGTGAATGAAACATTCAACTGCAGGCGGGGAACCATTCGTCGAACCTTCCCCACAATCTTGGCATGAGAGGCAAAGCTACCACCAAAAGCAAACAACCACCAACAACCAAAAACACCTATATAGTCCACTCGAGACTGGAAATGTGGCATCGTGTTCTTTTAGTGCCACTAGCGGCTTCCACCGCGGCTGGCAAGGACCCGTTAAGCTAACGTAGGGAGGGAGGGATGCTTTAATTCCCCGGTAATTCCTGTGCTTCAGTTGTTTCCCAACGGCGGAGCTACGGACATTGTCTTTGTGACTGTTTTGCATAGCAGTTGGGACAGCAATTGCGTGGTGCGGTGGTCGGATGGACACTGCCGTAACATTTTGTTGTTCTGGCGCCGGTCCTCGGCAGCCTTGGTCGTGCATGGCGCTGTTTCGAGGTTCAACTCTTTGTCCCCCTTTTCCCACTCGTCCCCGTTCCTAATAGGCCTACTCGCCTCCGTGGACGTTAAACAACAAAGTCTCTCTCTCTCTCTCTCTCTCTCTCTCTCTCTCTCTCTCTCTCTCTCTCTCTCTCTCTCTCTCTCTCTCTCTCTCTCTCTCTCCTGTGCTGCTCTTTTGCCTGTCGGACGTCGGTGGTGTTCGGGGTTCTGCCCTTGGTTGCCGCCAGAGGACACTGGTAATGCGAGAGCGCAAATGTCAGTGTTAGTTAGCCACGTGCTGTTTAACGCCCAGTTGCAAATGCACAGTTCATCAAGTCACGTGTAAAAGTCAGATTCACTGGCTCATCTGTGTCTTTGAAGAGGACCCTGAAGTCAAATGAAACAGAAAGGCAGAAACGTAACAGCTTTGTAAGTGCATGCTTTGCTCACTGCCAAATCTGTTACGTTATCGTGCTGTTTAACGCCCAGTTGCAAATGCACAGTTCATCAAGTCACGTGTAAAAGTCAGATTCATAGGCTCATCTGTGTCTTTGAAGAGGATTGGTCCGTAATGAAGTCAAATGAAACAGAAAGGCAGAAACGTAACAGCTTTGTAAGTGCATGCTTTGCTCACTGCCAAAGCCTTTACATTATCTGACCTATTTAGACTTCAAAGAGGGAAACTGTGATGGCTGCTGTTTGTATATGAACTTACTGATGCCAGCAGGACAACACGATCCATGCTTTCTGTTTGGAAACCGCCATTTACCCGACTAGACAAGGCATACGAACATTGGGAGCTAAAACTCAGGGTGCGGGGGGAGGGGGGGGGGGGGTCTGTACAACTAAAGTGTATTTTCAGGATCAGATAACAATACATATGCAGTTTTTCTGAGGAAAAACAAAACACACGCAACAATTTCGATTGAGCAACATCCCATTATGTTAAAAGTTTCGGTTTTCATGAAACCTTAACTTCCGATTTTCAGGGGACAGTGCGAGTCTCTCTCTCTCTCTCTCTCTCTCTCTCTCTCTCTCTCTCTCTCTCTCTCTCTCTCTCTCTCTCTCTCTGTGTGTGTGTGACATACTGCGATGCCTGATCTACCGGAAAGTCATCGCCATTTTCCCCCATACCTTACTTTTTGTTTTACAGTAATTGACATTACAGCCAGAAAAACACCAGACATGGCTTCGGTGCATTGAATACCTTCTGAAAGGGAATAGTGAATATTCACACACAAAATAAGAAACAACAAAAGACCTCAGTGACACAAAGGTTTTCTATTGATCAGTTTTCATCGCGGACGTCGCTTTGGACGTTGTCATGGGCTTCCGATTGGAAGCGAGCGTTTGTTGATTTCACAGTGCAACGACTCCCCTTCCGTATGTAACTGTCATCGAACGGGCCCGTCACACTCCAGCTAATCTCCAAAACCAATCAAGGACGCTGGTATCGATCCACTAATGCGCCTTTACATCGGAGCCGTCTCTGCTTTAGTCTTTTGTCTCCTTCGGCGTCTGTGATTGAAAAATGCATAATTAGTGCTGGTATTGATTGTTGACTGTTTTCTGCGGATGCAGCCACAGGAAATGATTGATTTTCAGATTGACAGATAGTTATGGTTGGTTTAAACTGCAGTACGTACGAGTCTATGACCTCCCAGGTATTTTTTGAGATGTATGAGCAAACGATAGTGAGGTATTGGGGTTGCTTTGGTTACTTATGAATTGTGAATTCAGCTCTTCTTTCTTTCTTTCTCTCTCTCCCCCCCCCCCCCCCCCCCCCCCTTAAAAACAATCTGTCCATTCGTGCTGAATGTTGGTTCGTTTAGTGACAGATAATTCGTCCCTTAATAATATGGTTTCAATATTACTCAAACTTTGTCATCTCTCTCTCTCTCTCTCTCTCTCTCTCTCTCTCTCTCTCTCTCTCTCTCTCTCTCTCTCTGTTTGGTGGGATGCGGTGTTGAAACGAAGAAAATCACATTGACTTGGATACTTCGGCTGTCGAGGAATATGCCCCGTGTAAAGAACCGTAGTAAATTATGATCAAAATCTCCACAATTTCGCCACGAGCATCGCTGTGCTCGGCGAGTCGTAAGTCCTGCCACTTTACGGAGAGATGGATGAGTTGGACGCCGAGTGGCTGGTCACAGATGGAGGGAGGTGTGGGGCCGGGACACATCGAGCCTCGTTAACTGATTTGTCACAGGTGTGTGTGTGTGTGTGTGTGTGTGTGTGTGTGTGTGTGTGTGTGAGCACGCGTGCGTGCGTGCGTGCGTGCGTGCGTGCGTGCGTGCGTGCGTGCGTGCGTGTGTGTGTGTGTGTGTGTGTGTGTGTGTGTGTGTGTGTGTGCCCGTGCGTGTGTGCATAAATTTATAGAGGGGTGCCCCAGGTAACAGCGGTAAGATTCTGCCGCCAACCCGTAATGTGCGAGTGTTCTCAGTGCATGTAACAGCTTTTGGACCGTGACTGCATCTTCGACTGATTGTTAGTCGGTTGCTCGCACGCGTACGAAGCCGGAGCAGATGTTGGTGCACTTGGATTTGTTTTTGCACGGTGCTTTGTGTTCGCTGTTTGTTTACCCGGGCCAAGTTGGAGAGAGAAGACTCGCTACAAAAGGTTTGCCGTATAAGTCAGGTTTATGTTTACGTTTCGTTTGCTGTTATATGAGGGACCTTTTTTCATCTTTGGTACAGGAAGCCTTTTTTTGTTTTGTTTTTGTTTTGCGCAGATCTCTGATTTGAATGGCAGGAAGACATTACGTGTTAGCAACTCCTTTTTACACGGAGGATGGAGTCGATTTTGTCAACCAGTCGGACGTGTTGGTCCGTTCCTGTTTGCCTGTTTTGGGGCTCTTTTTTATTTCGTTTTCCACGTGCCTGTCAAAACTGCTCCCGATTTTCTAGTGGCTTTATGAGGTAGTGTATTTTGTTTAACCTAGCCTAGGCATTTCGATTTTTTCCTTTCGTGGATTTCTCCTGAAGCGTGGTTGTATTGTTCTCTTCTGTCCAAAAATACGGGCGAAAAGGAAAGCAAAAAAAGAGAAGACAACTTAATTGCCACCGGCCTCTTAAGCGGTAGAGGAAATGAGCGCCGTTTGAACCGTTTTGGAATACTTTGAGCGTCTGCGGTTTTCCACACTCTCCTCACAAATTGAATTGCATTGTTTCCTGGTTTTAATTTCCTTCTCTCATCAAGACGCAAATCCGCTACACGGTACAGGCAGATCCATGGGTTTTGCGGGCGGTTTCGGATACAATCCTCTTGCAAAATGGGCAATCAACCGTTTGCTTTGTCTACTGCAATTGCCAATCTCCACAGTCGATCGATTCGTGGGATTCGAAAAGGACAACAAAAGAAAAAAAAGAAAAAAAAGTCTTTCTCAGTTGGACGGGATTCCCCCCCCAGCCTCCGGCATTTTTAGTGGCCGGTGAAAAGTGATCCAGCGATTACGGAGTGCAGGCAATATGTCACGGCTTGTTTATGTTTCCGTCCTCTTCCTGGACCGTTGAGTGACGACATAACCCACGACGCGCTCCTCCGGGCGACTGATCTTGTAGGTCTACCTGTACTAGGCAGGCCGGGGGTGGTGTGCGTAACGGGAGTAATCTGTTTTCAGTCTGATCCGAGGCCGCGGCCACTCTTCCCCGTTTTCTGGCTGCAGACTTACATGCCGAACTGCGTGAGTAAGTAACTAAGTTAGTTGGTGTTTTACGCCCGGTCAGCCAGTGCGGTTATATCAGGGCGACGAACTGCGTGAAGTTTTGTCAGTTGACACAAGTATGGTTACGTAGATCGAAGAATGGCAACTGATGCATTTGCACTACGGGCACACCTGAGCGTGAAGCAGTTGGTCAAATTGATTGAAAGTCAGTGGAGAATTATTGTGTGTCGTGGTGCAGCACCACTGTGACTTTGCACGGTCGTGCAGAAATACCCCGTGTCTTTGCGCTGTCGTGTAGAATCAATTATCCTACGGCTGGGCGCTCTGGTGCAGAATTATCCACTGTCTGTTTTTGCTGCTTTGCAGTAACTCCTGTGTTTTTGCGCTGTCGTGGAGAATTAACCGGCGGGGTCCGCACGTTGCGGGGTCGTGCAGACCCTGTTTGTGTGCTGTCATGCAGAGTGATCCCTGTATCCTTGCACTGCCGCAGAGGTTTTTGCGCATGTCTGTTGGAAATCTGCGTGTTGCCTTCAATTTCTCAAGGGAGGTCCTGCAGCCGTTCTTGACGCAATGTTTCGCCGCATGGAGCGGGTGTCAGCTGAAGCCAGGGCTAGTTCAACATGCCCTTCACTTAACGAGCTGAGATGGAGTGGACCTGTCCGAAAAGATGCATTGCACTCTGGTCCAGTTGGACTCGTTCCTCACTGAACCCAGCCGTTAGTGTCGCGCCACACTTGATCGCTCCAAAGTGTTACTGTTACGCCGGCGGTGCAGGTTGTAGCAGTGGTAAGTCGGTGATGTTGATGTCTGTGCAATTTTGTGACGTGTGGCGGGAAAGGGAATACGGCTCATCACTTGAAAAAGGTCGCAGTTTTTATTTCATTTTTTCGCATGAGATTTCTTTTTATTTATTTATTATTCATTTTTATTTTTGTTTTTGTACATGAATCGAGAATATTATTCAACACGACGTTGTTAACATTGCACAGATCAAATACTTTGAGAAATCCGGCAACAAGTTCTGCCTGCCTTTGCTTTTGCTAAACTGTAGTCGTAGTGGGGTGACGCGCTGCCCTAGGCGTTGATCTTACGATGACGTCACATCGAAGCCTGCTGGCGGTCCGGGCGACAGGGCCAGTGGCCGGCGATCACTTTGACTCCTACGTTCTCTTCCTGACAAAATGTAACAGAAAGGAAGTAGTACATTTTGCTTTACGTCCACAGAAGCGAGATGGCTTATTAGGGACGGGGACAGAGTGGGAAGGGGACGAAAGGGTGAAGGCTCGACCGCGGATACCGCCCGAAAAAGACCGGAGAGACCGTGGACCGCCGCCAGAACAATGGAAGTGTTAAGGCGGTGTCCCCTCGCCATTACCCAGCGACTAGTGCACTGCGCAATTGCTGTTTGAACTGCCGTGCTTTAGCAGAGAGTCACAAGGACAATGTCCGTTGCACTGCTGTTGTCCTCAACAGCAGTGCAACGGACATTGTCCTTGTGACTCGAAGCGAAAGAAGTCCAACTTTCACAGCCCAGCTCCACCTCCCTACTCACGATCTCTTCTGGGCTAACTTGAAGGTCCAGCTCCACCTCCCTCCTCTTGGTCTCACCTGGAACCTTGGTAACAGAAAAAAACACAGCGACGGCAATTTGAAGGGGATATTATCATCTGCTTCAACGCAACAGGACCCTTCTCTCTCTCTCTCTCTCTCTCTCTCTCTCTCTCTCTCTCTCTCTCTCTCTCTCTCTCTGTCCTCCCTCCCTCCTCCTCACCCCGCCTCCTTTTCACCTGCACAACTTTGCCTGAGCTGGTGGTGTTCTGATGACATGGTAATTTCCTGTTCCTTTCCTTGTCAAAAGCGAACTTATTTCCTTCGTCTGGTGTTCTTGCTGTTAACGTCTCGTACCGCCTGGCATTCTCATTGTTGTTAACATGTCTCGTGCCGTCTGGCGTTCTTATTGTTGTTAACATGTCTCGTAGCGTCTGGCGTTCTTGTTATTATCATGTTTCGTACCGTCTGGTGTTTAATATGTCTCGTACCGTCTGGCGTTTAGCATGTCTCGTACCGTCTGGCGTTCTTGTTAACATGTCTCGTACCGTCTGGCGTTCTCGTTGTTGTTAAAACGTCTCGTACCGTTTGGCGTTCTTGTTGTTGTTAATATATCTCGTACCGTCTGGGGTTCTTGTTGTTGTTAACATGTCTCGTGCCGTCTGGCGTTCCTTTTATTGTTAACATGTCTCGTATCGGCTGGCGTTCTCGTTGTTGTTTACATGTCTCGTACAAACTCTCTAATCAGTAGCAGATTTCTGGCGGGTACTCGGTCTCTTTCGCCTCCTTCTGCGTCGCTGACCCACGACACCTTTCGCTGAAGTGGCCCACCTACCTATCTTTAGTTGATTTGTTGTTGTAAACTCCGTTCGCCACAGGCTTCGGACTTCCGCTATCAAATTAGTTCCCGACATGTAGTCTGAGTTTTGTCTTTAAGTCGAGCCTGAAGTTTGTTTCACCTCAACCTTTGTCAATCTTAATCTTCGGATGCCGTAACGCGATTGTGGAGGCCACCAGAGCAACAAAGCCCATTAGCTGCAGTTAAAATGTTGACGGTTAAGATATGGGGGTACGAAATCAAGCGGCGGGTGGATTGTTTAGCCATGGGTAATGGGGCGAGGGGTTGAACCAGGGTCCAGCGAGTGATACCCCGGTACCTACAGTAACCGAGCTGACAGGCTGCCATTGATTCTGGGATCAATATTTGTGCTGGGGTGTTTGGGGAGCAGAGGGATCACAACACACTGAAACCTAACATCCACTTCCTCTCTCTGTTACAGGGCTTCCAGTTTCTGGTTTTGTCAGCGCCCTGGGGCAGAGTCTCGACCCTCGAGAGCTGAGCCAGCACGGAACACCAGTCTGTTGGGCCGTCTTTCTCTGAGAACACGCTTCAAGAAGGACTGTTGCTGGAGTGAACAACTGACTGCACAAGACTCTTAATTCACAAAGCTGCGCACAGGAAGGATGCAGTTTATGGAAGCGAGAACCTTGTTACATAGGATGTGCTGAGTACATACATTAGTCAGCGTGCTCCTGCAAATTATTTTTAACAGTCATGAAGCGAGTTCAGAGAAAGACTGTGTACTCTTGATGTGTACTCTTTCTGTGGAATATCTGAGGTTTCCTTTTTGATGACTGCGGTTTTCTACGTCAGGTAATACTGCCATGAACACACCACACAAGATGATTCGACTCTTGTCACTGGTGACGCTAGCTTTGCTAGTCAAAGGTCAGGGGCAAGACTTTTTCAGACTGACGTACAACATAACGGAAGAACAGCAGGCCGGAATATTCGTGGGAAACACCGCTTTGGACACGGGCCTGTTTAACAGTGGCAGCAGTCAGAATTTTCAGGATCTCAAATTCACGCTTTTCGACCAAGGAAACGAACAGGCGAAATACTTTTCCATCGACGAACAGAACGGCGTGGTGAGGACGAGTTCCAAAATCGACAGGGAAGACGTGTGTGGCAACAACGTGGACTGTACCATGATCCTCAACATGGCGGTCTACAGGAGAACTTCCCAGGGCGGCGATTTCGATTTCTTCAAGTCGATCCAGGTGGTGGTCCGCGTGGAGGACACGAACGACAACGCCCCGGAATTCCCCCAGAAGGTGGTGACTCTGGCCATGCCGGAAAACATGCCTGCGCCCTACCGACTCTACACCAGCGCCGCCACGGACCCGGACAAGAAAGGGCCCAACTCGGACATCAGCTACAATTTCGAAACCAACTCGGACATCTTTGAGCTGGAGGTCGAGCAGAACAGCGACAACGGTCTGACGGACCTGGTCGTCAAAGTCAAGGAGATGCTGGACAGAGAAGCGGCGGCATCCTACTACGTTCGAATCGTGGCCTCCGACAACGGGTCGCCGAGGCAGTCGGGCTCGGTCTTGATCAACATCGCTGTGACAGACAGGAATGACAACGCTCCTGTCTTCATGTCTTCCAACTACACAGTGAACGTGAACGAGAACGCTGCCGTGAGGGAACCGATCCTGACGGTGTCCGCTATTGACCGGGACATCAACGACAATGGACAGGTCTTGTACAAGCTGGGTTCCAGGGTGACTCAAGATATCAGAGACCACTTCCAGATCGGGGAAACGGACGGCAAGATTTACTTGACCCAACCGGTGGACTTCGAAACGAAGAACAAGTTTGTGTTCCTGATAGAGGCTTGGGACAGGGGTGATCCGCCTCAGTCGTCTACGGCCTACATCATTGTCAACATCATTGACGTCAACGACAACGCCCCAGAGATCTTTCTCAACCTCTCTCCCGAAGGGACGGACATTACGGAGCACGAGCCAGCAGGCAAGTTTCTGGGGCACTTCTCCGTTTCGGACAAGGACAGCGGTGTTCATGGCAGCGTGGTCTGTGAGATCGATGACCCCAATTTCCGACTGGAACCTTTCGACGGTCAGCCCGACGTCTACAAGATCGTCCTCGCGCAGCCTCTGGACCACGAAGACTTGCCGCGAAGGCAGGTGACGATCCGATGTCGTGATAGCGACAAGAATCCACTGCTGGCCACGAAGTCTTTCGAAGTCAAAGTCATCGACGTCAACGACAACGCTCCGCATTTCTCGAGCCCAACGTTTACCGGGACGGTCATGGAGAACGAGCCTTCAGGCACGAACGTCATGATGCAGATGATGACCGATGTTATGGACAGCAGCAACGTGCTGAGGATCTTCGCCGAAGACCTGGATGATGGCGATTTTGGGCGAGTGACCTACTCCATACCCGTCAACACCAACTTCACCATCGACTCCCTCACTGGAACTCTCAGCACGCGCGTCACGTTCGACCGGGAAGTCCGAGCCCAGTACACCTTCCCCGTCGTCGCTCACGACCACGGAGATGAGCCTAAATCTGCCACAGCCTCAGTCGTTGTCAACATCCTGGACCAGAACGACCACCCTCCGCATTTCAGTCAGCCCATCTTTTTCCTGGAAATCCGCGAAAACATGCCCCCAGGGTCCACGTGTGGGAGAATTATAGCTCTCGACGAGGACACGGGCTCTAACGCCAAAATGGTGTATTCTATCATTCGCGACGACGACAGCAGCAGGTACTTCTCCGTGGATAGGGACACCGGGGACGTGACGACGAACCAGATGTTTGACCGCGAGTCCCGCGACTCCTACACGTTCTCCATGGAGGTGCAGAACCCGTCCGTGCCCTACTACAAGGACTCGGCTCAGATCATGGTCAGCATCCTGGACGACAACGACCACGTGCCGGTCATCATCAACCCCTCCCCCACCAACAACACCATCACTGTGCCCAACAACACCACCGTGGGCTCGCTCATCCTCCGGGTCCGGGCGGAGGACGGCGACGCCCCGGAGAGCACGGTGTTCGAGTACACCCTCCCCGACAGCGACAAGGGCAGCCTGTTCCAGGTGATCACCGTCACCGGGGAGCTGATCCTGGCGCGGGAGATCCGCCCGGAGGACGCGAAGACCCACACGCTGCTGCTGGTCGTCAGCGACCAGGCCTCCAACCCCCTGTCCGCCACGGCCACACTCATCATCAACATCCCCTCGGAAGGCATGCGCTCTGCAGCCGCGTCCAGCATCCTGAACGAGCCCAACTTCATCATCATCATCGTCATCGTCGTGGTCACCATTCTGGTGGCTCTGCTGGTCGTGACGGCCATCTGCTGCATCTTCCGCAGAGACAAGAAACGGAGAGCCGGGCGCCAGCAGCAGAGACAGGTGAGTTCAGGTGGGGCTGGTTGGGGAAGCTTGGCCAGGTGGTGCGTGTTGGGTTACTTGTTTGAGTAGTGGTGTGTGTTGTGTTGCTTGTTTTGAGTAGTGGTGTGTGGTGTGTTGCTTATATCTATATAAGCAAAACTGATTCACGATCCTGTGACACACACACACACACAAATAATTACATAAGCTAAGCTTATAGTTATCGCTCAAAAGCATAATTAACTAGATTCATTTTGC
The DNA here is from genome assembly GCA_963584105.1 of Alviniconcha strummeri. Lineage (NCBI taxonomy): Eukaryota > Metazoa > Mollusca > Gastropoda > Provannidae > Alviniconcha > Alviniconcha strummeri. Next base: position 18,459,535 of record OY757549.1, read on the forward strand.
AACAATGGGCATTTTTATAACAATATGAAAACAACAGTAAATCAGCTAAAATCGAGAGAGAGACACAGACAGACAGACAGACAGAGACAGAGAATGCTCTTATGCCTGGTTGGCTTTGTTATTCCATGGCAAAACGACCAGACTGGGCAATGAAGTCTAGGAGAGTTTGAAATATTAATCAGTTGGCATTGTTTGATATGTTTGGGTCCACTTTCGGAAGTGTGGTGTTGGGTTACTGTTGGTTGCTTGGTTACCGTGCTGAGTTTTGTGTCTGTGTGTTTGTCATAGTTTGTCAGACTGCATTGAAAAGGAAGCGTTAAATCATGGGTTCATTGTTTACGAAACTGATACCGGCGTTTGCTCCATGAGCGATCGATCCTATTCCAGTCGATCAACAATAGTTGCTGACTGATCAGTGTTGTGCATTTTTCGTTAATCAGTTGTCGTGATCATGTGTTCGACATGATATAACCGTCATGCGCGTTCAAAACCAATTATCGATTTGTCTGTCGTGACCTGGTGCACTGAACCCCTGAAAGTCGAGGTCAGTGCGTATTGTGGCCATGACCGACACGTTCCCATGTGCTGCTGCTGTATTAAGTGACCACGTTGATTTGTCTGACGCCTCCCTTGTGCTTGACACGCCCTACCTTCCTTAAGTAAGTAAGCATGGTGCTTAATGTCTACAGAAACCGTAAGGCTTATTCGGGACGGGGGGAAGGGGGTATGGAGGTGGGAGAAGAGGGAGACTATATACCTATCACTATACTGTCACCATCAGAATGACTCCTGCACTAAGATGGGCAGTGACGAGAGCCATTTTAATGTTTAATTGTGAGGGACAAAGTCGCAAGACAGTGTCCCCAGACCACAATTTTAACCACTACCACAGTTATATATAACCACTACCGCTACCACAATTTTAACCACTACCGCTACCACAGTTTTAACCACTACCTTCCTTTGCACACCACCAGGTGAAGGACAAGATGTACCAGGCCGCTCATTGGGTGAGCACGCACTCGCTGCCCCTTGGTGATTCCAACGACTCTCCCACCCACGAGGCGTCGCGCATTTCAGAGGGCGTCGGGGAGAAGAAGGGCAAGAAGGAGGTGAGCTTCTCCCTGGACGAGGACGAGAAGGAGGGCGAGGGGGACCCCGACACCAGTGGATCTCTGGGCTCCGTCTTCTCCTCTCCAACCACGGCAGCGCCCGACAACAACAATCTGGTGAGTGCAGCAAGCGCGCGAATCTTTGCTCTCGGCGAGAAAATGAGTGTGTCTGTCTGGTGTTATCCGTCTTTGGTTAGTAGGTGTCGGTGTGTTTGTGGACTGTTACGGCTGAATGAGTGTTACTTGGCTTTCGATGGTACCTCGTATTATATGTATATGGGACAGTCTATGCCTATATATATAGAGAGAGAGAGTATAACAAAGTCCAAGCATGTCTTGGTATGGAAACTTTTACTCCAAATTTTCGCCCATCGTGGGGCTTTTTTTAAGGCCTGCCCGGTCGGCTTGACTGATTCCTATATATGTGTTTGTGGACTTTTACGGCTGAACTCTTGGAATATATATATATATGTGTGTGTGTGTGTGTGTGTGTGTGTGTGTGTGTGTGTGTGTGTGTGTGTGTGTGTGTGTGTGTGTGTGTGCAAGGTATTATTTAAGATGCCTTCAGTACACTCGTGTGTGTATGTGTTTGCCCGTTTCCTTCGTCTT